>VZTV01016976.1:3031-13159 GCA_013400875.1 Anhinga rufa | reverse complement strand
GCCGCGCCGAGAGCGAGCGGCCGGGCGGCGGGGAGCGGAATCCCGCTTTGCTGCGCTTCAGCGGCCGCCGTCGGCGGGGGCTGCGCCGCGTTGTCCCGCCGGGGGAGCCGGTACCGGGGGAGCCGGTGCCGGGGGAGCGCTCTCTTGGGTGCGAGGTGAAGCTTTGCCGGGGGAGCGGTCCGGCGGCGTGCGGGTCGGTTCTGGTAACGCAGCGCCGGCCCTGCGTTTCGAAACCCGCCTCTTGTGCCTCGCCGTGGCTGCAGGCTGAGCCTCGGACCTTGTGGTGCCTGTAATAAATCGTTGCAGGCCTTTACGGTGAGGTGGCTGGTACCAGCCCTTGCTTCAGGTGTCTGTGCGCTTTGTCACGTAAAGCAAGAGTAAGCGTGTGTCGCACAGGCCCACTCCACCGTGCTTGGCAAATGTACGTATGCCCAAAGAAGAGGAGAAACTGGTAATTTCTCAGCAAAGATGCGGAATGCAAGACTGGGGAGTCCAAACAAGGCGTCAGGATCGCTGCCTTGCCCACAGGTGTGGGGGCACCTTTCGGCCGAGCACTGATGGGGAGGGGGGTGGCCTGCCAGCAGAGAGCGGAGATTTGTCTCTGTTTGGGCAGAGTTGTTGCAAGTAAGTGATGAAATAAATAATCAGTCTGGTTTACAAGTTTTACTTCAAACTGGAACCAGAGATTGCTGTCTGATAGCTCAGGTCAAAAGAGAATATGCGTTTAACTTTTAACAATATTTATTGAGAGCTGTACACAGGGTGTCGCATGTTTCGTCCTCCATGAAAGGGCTTGAAATAGGAAGCATGCCCACACGTTAGATAAATGAGCAGTACTCTACTGAGCTTTACCCACAAAGCAAGGTCCGTTTACCTAAAATACTGCTTGCAGTTGGTCGCAGAAATGCTGATGGTGTACCCAGGCTCCTTGGATTCTGCAGATGGGACTTCATGCAGTTTAGACCCGTGCCCAGGTGGAGTGACTGAACTTGGTTGCCCCTGGGGATGGTCCACACCGTACGGAACTTTGGAAGGCTGCTTGGGTTCACCTGCTGGGGACTAGGAGCAGTAAAAATGGTAACCTGCCTGCTGACTTGTCCCTTGGTAGTTTACATCCTGAGTATCCGGTTTGGTGGCTGATTCCCTGTAAGGTTTACTGGTTGACAAACTTGGNCCCCCCCCCTTTTAGCAGTAAGGATGTTTGATATATTAAATACTGTCTTTCGAGATCTGACTTTTGAGGGTGTGCTTTTATTGCTAATAGAATATGCTACTTTTACATTGCATTAAGCAATTTTAAGGTAAAAACATAATACCAGTAAATCACTTCTTGTAAAACAAACCTGCCATAATCCAGCCTAGTCCAGCACAACAGTTACCTCAGCGTAAGACTACAGAAAAATGCTGTGGTGTAGCTGATGTATGGCAAGCTGCCTAGAAGCAAAAAGCTCGTTTTTCTGCATGTGAGTGCAGCAAACCCTCGGATGAAAGGAGCAGAATATACTTCTGAGTTAGATTTTGAAAACACAAGCAGAGTTTTTCTGTTGTCTGGCATTCAGGTTGGCCACAGCCTCTATAACCATACCCTTCAGAGACTTCATTGTTTAAGCAAAAACTTAGATTTTTAGTGAACAAAAACATGATAAAGGGAATTCTAATAGATATTGCTGTGTCTTAGCTGAATGAAAAATGCTGGTTATATCTGTAATGATGAACTAATGCCATGTTCTTTCTTCATTATTACATTGATGCAAGCAGGCATGCTATGGTTTACAGTGGAAGGATGAAAGTAGAAGGGGAATTCTGAAGCATGCTTAGGATTCTTTCTTTTGGAAGGGTAGAGCAATTTTTTTTTTTTTCCTTAAGTTCTTAAGAAAGTAGGGCTTTCAGTGGGCCATTAGTGTAATACATATATCAAGGCTGATGTGTAATGAGGAAATGGCCAGTCATCTTCATGTTCTATTGTAGGACACAGTTTTCCTTAGAAAAGGCAGACAACCTTATCAGCAGCAGTTGCCCAAATAGCTGAATATCTGCTGTTTCCTACAGCTGCCTGCTTAACATGTCTGCATAGATAAGCCTGTGACTCAGCAGTGGAGCTTCGTGCCTGACAGAAGTGCTCAGTCTGCATTTAAGTATCCTGGAAGAGGAGGTCCCTGGTGAAGATTACAGTAGTAGTAGAAGAAGATTTGGAGACTGTGATAGCAGTTCAGGTGCTTCTTGCACACTGAAAGCCAGATTTCCAAGGCAACATTCATACTTTGTTTTTGCGACTGACTTCCTGTTGTGTGTGATGATCTCGATCTTGATTTGTTCTTTTATGGTTCAGATTTTTAGCAGTCATAGCAGTTCTGTCCAGCTGCAAAAAAAAAAAACAATTTAGATGATAGAAAGTGCTATATTTACATATAATCTATTATAATGACTTCTCAGCTATAACAAAAGGGAAGAATAGTCATAAAAGATAAAATGATATTTAGCTTCTACTGTTACAGCAGTTTTTAAAATGTCCATCTTGTGCGACTTACTGTGGGTCTTTTAAGATGGTGATCTAGGTCTGTGTCTCCTCTCAGTACAGCATACCACCTTGTGGAAGTTTTTATCATCAACAAAAATTTTGAAAGCTCTGTGGAACAGTGTGAAACTTCTGAGCCTGGAGGAAATAAAAACCTGTTGTAAATAGAAGCTGTAAAAATGCACTAAATACTGTGTATAGTGTTTATTCCTGATTCCTGTGAAATGATTTAAGTTAATTTTAAATTTTTTTATTTTTTTTAATTTTAAAAATCAATAACTTTAAATTTTACCCCTAGTCTTCATACTCCATTTGTATACTGAGTGTGGTTTCCTTTTTGTATTTGAGACCTTTTGAGAACTTCTGACTATCCCCATATGCTATGTGGCTGCTGCCACTTAGAAGGCGGCTGAGCAGGTACCAGGAACAAAATTCTTCAGCACCTTGCTGCTGCTGAACGCTGGCTTGGTGTTTGCCGGCATGTTGAGCTCCCTGCCAAAGCCAGTCTACAAGCAGTCTCTCCTCCAGTAGTCTGATAAGAGCAGGAACTGGGTTGTTTATCTTTAATGCCTGGCCTGGCAGAATTGCGTAGTAGAGATGGATGCACACCAAGCCAGGTGTGCCAACCTGAAAGGGAACACGGCAGTGGACAGAGCCCCCTCTCTGACAGTCGTTTCCTCTTTGTCCCCATGGCACGCGCTTGGTGCTCTTGCAGCCTGTGCTGAGTGCCGTCATCTGTGTGCTGAAGTTGTGTCCTGCAGTTCTGGGCAGTGCTCCTAGCTCTCTTCTAGCCCCCCAGATGGCTGTACTCTTCTTTAATACAGGCCAATTTTGATTGAATTCAGAACAGATTGAAGTAAAGCTCTAATTGATCAAAGACAACAATTCCGTAAAGAAATACAGCTTTCAGAAGCAGGCTAAATTATTTTTGCATGCTATTTTTCACCCTTAGCACAGGCTTGCTACTCTGAATCAATTTTCTGGGGTATAGGCTGCCTTTATGTCACCTTCTGGGTTTCTTCCATTGTGTTTTGCTGCAGAGTCCTGCAGAAGCATTCTCAGGTAGTGCAGATATATCTGATCTTGTTTCCCTTCTCTTCTACCTCAGTGGTGGTGAAAGCTAAGGGGAATAACTTTTTTAAGTTTGTGAAGTCCCCAAAGCTGCTACCCTTCCTGGGTGCAGTTAAAGTGGATATATGAGCTCAGACAGAGCAGAGAGCTGGCATAGGGAAGGCACACCATTTTCCCAGTCAGGGGCCCAGAAGGGACTGATTTGTTGGCATTGTATCTGGCTGTCTTTTAATAGACTAAATGGTGTTGCCCACTGGCATGAATCCACAGCAAAGTTCAAACTGTTGTCCCTCTTGGCCTATTGAAATGGCTTAAAACTGTTTTCCTATGATGTATCACTTGGAGATTATGAGGATTTGTTTGCTTTTCATGGAAATCCAAAAAAAGGAGCAGACTTAGAAAAGATGGTTTTACTTGTTTTTTTTTTCAGTTTGTCTTTTTAAGCTTTCAATTTGTGCTTTCAAACTGTGTTTCAGTGCCTAAATGGTGTTTAATAGGCACATGTAACTTGAATGAACTCTGGTTCTTTAAGTTGCTGTTGTCTTAGATAGCTGTACAGTATGTTGTGGACTCATCGGGCCCTGTTCTCTTATCTGCATTATTGCACTTCTGGTTAAATTCTGCTTCTATGATCAGTGGTGACAAATGCTTCTGTGTATATAGAAACCTTGGCCTCATGGCCTCTGCCATAATGAGAGAAGGAACTTTGGCGTTGCACAACATATAAACATCAGTTTAAGGGCTTTCTCATTTTTATGTCTCTGAAATGTCCCATTCTCCAGTTCACTGATTTAATTTTTGCTGTTGGGTGACGCATTGCTGAGGTTCAATGAACAGGTGGGACATCTTCATATGTACAAAAAATATTAAGTCCTTCTGTATATGCTTAAAAAATAGATTTTATTGAATATATAGCTGCTTCTAACTTGTATTTTGTGAGTGCTTTCCCTAGGTAGTATTACTCAGGAGCATTTATTTAGTGAACAAGACAGTTTAGTTTCAAGCTGCTATAGAAGTCTTTCTCAGTTTGCACGTGTCTCACCCTGCTGAGGTTTATGAAAGACGGGCAGTGTGGTGGTTTTGACTTGGGGAACTGCATGTACAAAACAAGACAAGTTAGACTTGTCTTGTAGATACAAGCAGGCATTTTCTGGTTTGATGGATGCTTTTGAAGCAGAACTATATCATATATTGCATGCAACTAGTGGATTAGTTCTGTGAGTTATCTTCCTTAGTCTTAGAAGGTGCAACTAGGTACACTTGTTCCTGTTACTTTGAAAAAAATAACCAACCAAACAAAAAAACCCCCTTACTTCTTAGCAGCCTGAAACCAAGCAGCAGATATTTGCAGTAAAATAAGTCTTCTGGTTGCATTTGGTTTTTAATTTCCTCCCACGTGTATTTCCTTCCTGTCTGCTATGCAAGTTTGCTGAAGATATAAATTCCAAAGCTTAAATACATTAGTTAAGATAACTGCACATTGAGAAGATATTTGATTATATATAGAATCATTAAGGTTGGAAAAGACCTTTAAGATCATCANCCTTTCAGGTAGTTGTAGAGAGCGATAAGGTCTCCCCTCAGCCTCCTCTTCTCCAGGCTAAACAACCCCAGTTCCCTTAGCCTCTCCCTGTAAGACCTGCTCTCCAGACCCTTCACCAGCTTCGTTGCCCTTCTCTGGACATGCTTCAGCACCTCAATGACCCTCTTGTACTGAGGGGCCCAAAACTGAACGCAGTATTGGAGGTGCGGCCTCACCAGTGCCAAGTACAGGGGCACGATCACTGCCCTGCTCCTGCTGGCCACACTATTCCTGATACAAGCCAGGATGCTGTTGGCCTTCTTGGCCACCTAGCCACACACACCCCACAGTAGTCACACCTGCTGAGGTCTTTGCCACCAGTATGGCAGCAATAGTTAGACTGGATTGTTTGTATACGAATAAATAAATATTCACATTTCTCTCTGAGTTACGTGTGTTGGTTATAAACTGATGCAGGTGGGAGTTTGCTGAGATAAACTGTGGTTGCACTCCCATTACTGTTCTCTATTAAAAGCTCAAGTCTGTGTCGCCCTGCAATCAGGCCTTTGTTTGTTTTTACCCTTCCCTTACTTCTGCCTTTGCTTTCCAGCATTCCAGTTTTCATCCTGAAAATCCAGGCATGCCTAATTTCTTTTAGCACTTTTAAAAAAATATGAATCTGACTGGCCTACCTTTGCCTTTTATTCCTTTATTCTCTGGATGCAGAGCTGCTGTCTGAAGTTCCTCTTATGTTGTTCCACAATGCACATAAACAATTCAATTTCTGCATTTCTGTGGAAAAAAAAAAAGTGTTCTCGCTGATGTCTCTGTTGCCCTTCTGTCAGCCAGTATTGATGTCTTACAAGGCAATGTGGACAGAGCTAACTGCGGATGGAAATCACTGTATTTGAACTGGAGGCAAACTATAACTTGAGTGTCTTGTGTCATGCATCATGACATGAATTGCTGATGAATTTTCTTCTCGCTTTTTCCACACCTAGTTTCTCACTGTTCGAATTTGCACCTTGGATGTTGCTGCATTTATGTTTATTATAAATTAGAAGGAGTTTTATGTTTAAAGATTACCATTGTGGCAGTAGCCACTATCATCTTCCTCCAGTTGTGCCTGCTGAACAACATAGAACAGGGTGTAATATGTTTAAAAAAAGTAATGCTTCATTATGGGTTAAGTAAAACAGGGTTCACAAAATATTATGGCGTTTTAACTGGCAATATGCAGAAATAGCATCTATGAAGATTAGATGTTAACGCTCTGAAAATCCACAATGTTCTCTATGGTCTGTAGTCTTGATGCTGGAGTGAAATGAGGCTGGGGTGTCCCAGGGCTCTTTCTCTGCACTCACTGGAGGAGAAACCATTAGAGGTCAGGCAGACAGCCTAAGTAAAGAGGCTGTGAGCTGGACGATGAAGACCATTTGTTTGGTTGGGATGGGGCATGCAGGGGAGATAACAAACCTGAAGAAAAGGGACTAGAATTGTCTGACTGAGGTGTTAAAAATAGACTTCCCATGGGTGATCACAAACTCATCCATTTTCCATGCACATTTTGAGGTCCTTTGGCCTGAACCGTTGCAGTGCTGAGCACTCACTTCAGCATCTTAAGCTGCTGTCGCTTGCACCAAGTTTCTGTGTATTACTGCTAAATGACCTGAAGAGTAACGTACTCAGTCACTCAAATTGGTTAGGCAAGGTTTGCAGGTAGAGGTAGTCTTCCATGAAAATAACCAGTGTAATTAGGGAAAGGAGATGAGCTTTCAGGCTTGCTTTGGCTTTAAAGTAGAACCAGCAAACCTCAAAAATAAATACAAGGTGAGAACAATTTACATTTGACTTTACTGCATATCCATTAGACCACTTGAGAGACAAGATGGCTGATGCCTATAGAGAATGAGTGAAGTGGTAGAAGAAGAGATAAGGTGTCATCCCTTATAAAAAGAGAGGGACATAATTCTTGGCCTGTGAAACATGGAGAGGTTAATGAGGAGAGAGGAGGTGTACTGTAAATCTATTCCTTTACTGGCTTTTGTTTGTAAGTAGAGTGATGACTTTTAGCTTCTCAGCTCATGCTTATATGTATCCTTTAGGTCTGTCTTGAGGATATGGAGTGAAAGATCAGAGAGGAAGATAGTGCTTGACTAACTTGATTACCGAAAGCGAAGTTGTCAAAAGTGAGGATGAAAAGGATGAGCTGATGGTATGTGTAAACCTGTTCCTGTAGGTGACCAAGGCCAACCTGTAGTGCCATCAGAGGTCTTGACATGGTGGTGGTGACATTCCTGGTGGCTGATAAGGTGGTTTATATGGTGGTATAGTTTGTGAAGAAAGTTGTCTTTTCATGAGGAAAGCTTGTTTTCTGCTAGTTCCTTTGTAGTCTCAGAGCTGAAGCATGTTAAAAATCATCTCTGGATGGAAGAACAAAGAATTAGGTTTAGTCGTCTTTCATGGAGCTGTGGAAGAGTGACTTGGTAGATTGTTTTTAGTTCTAGTAGTCGCTCAGCATTCAGAAGCACTTCAGAGTATTACATTACCGTGCCGCCACTCTCCCAATTTATACTTGTGCCCAGAGTTACTCCATCCCAGGTGCAGAACCTGGCATATGGACTTGTTAAATTTAATCCCATTAATCATTGCCCAGTGCTACAATCTATCTAGATCCCTCTGCAAGGCCTCTGGTGCCTTCAGAGAGTCAACACCACCTCCCAGTTTAGTATCATCAGCAAATTTGCTACTGGTGTATTCTACTCCTGCATCCAGATCACTGGTAAAAATATTGAACAGAACAGGCCCTACAGTTGAGCCCTGAGGAACACCACTGGTGACCAGTTGCCACCCAGGCGTAGCCCCATGCACTACAAGCCTTTGAGCCCCGCCGTTCAGCCAGTTCTTCACCCAGAGCGCCAGATACCTGCTCCTCTCAGAGTTGGACAATTTGTCCAGAAGAATGCTGTGAGGGACAGTATCAAAAGCCTTACTAAAATCCAGAAAAACTACATCCATTGCCTTCCCTTCATCCACTAGGCAGGTGACTATTGTAGAAGGAGATTAAATTAGTTAAACAGGACTTTCCCTTTGTGAGCTTGTGTTGACTGTGCCTGATGATTGTATTGTTCTTTAAATGCCTTTGAGTAGTACCCAGTATGATCTTCTCCATAATATTTCCAGATACTGAGGTTAGACTAGCAGGTCTGTAGTTCCTAGGGTCTTCCTTCTTGCCCTTCTTGTAAATTGCGGTAGTGTTAGCTAGCTTCCAGTCAGCAGGGTCCTCCCCAGACCTTTGGTAGGTGATAAGAGAAGGGTGCTGCTGTAATATCTGCTAGCTCCTTCATTGCTCTGAGGTGAATCCCACCAGGCCCCATGGACTTGTGAACATTCAGCTGATACATCTGGTCCCTTACAATTTCAGTGTCCACAAATGGAAAATCGCTGTTCCCACACTTGGGGTCCTCTGACTCAGAAGACCGCACATCCCAAGGTTTATCTGTATTATTAAAGACTGAGGCAAAAAAAGAACACTGAATGCCTCTGCTTTTTCTTCATTCCTATTAGTTAGGTGACCATCTTCAACAAGTATTGGTCCAATGTTTTCCTTGGACCTCCATTTGCTATTAACATACTTTAAAAAGACCTTCTTGTTATCTGAAACAACATTGCCCAGTTTTACCTCTAGTTCAGCTTTGGCCTTTTGTGGCTTTTCCCTGTGAACCACAACTGTAATCTTCCTGTGAAGCCTGACCTTGCTTCCAGAGAACGTAGAATTTCTTTTTCATCCTGAGCTCCACGAGGAGTTCCCTGTTCAGCCGAGCTGGTCTTCTGCCTCACTTGCTTGACTTACGACACTTGCTTACGATTGCCTGCTCCCGTGCTTCTAAAAGGTGGTTCTTAAAAGCTGACCAGCGCTTGTGGACTCCTAAGCCCTCAAAAGCAGATTCCCAGAGGATACTGCTAAGTAGCTCCCCGAGTAGCTTGAAGTTTGCTCTCTTAAAATCCAGCATAGCAACTCTGTCTATGTACAAAATAAAACAGAAATGTGGGGATGGGAGGAGTAAGTGAAATGGTATGTAATTGCATAACTAAAAGCCATGTAGCCTTCTACTGGTAGTTCAAATATGTTCTGGGATTTAGTTTTCCACTCTTCTGTTAAGCATAGTTTTATTTGTATAATAGTACATAAAAGTAAAATTTTGTAAGGCTTACTACACTGTGCCTTAAAACTAAATACTTGAAGTAACATCTGTGTGCTTTGACACCGCTTCTGTCAAGTTGTCACCTTTTTGTTTTCTTGTGGTTGAGAATTTGATGATTGGGTTCCTTTTTTCCAATAACTGAAATACCCCTTTTGTACATATTAAAACATAACTAAACCACAGCACCAGTTGCAGAGTGATGTAGGTGACGTGTATCAAATCTTTGTGGTTAATAGCTTATCTCAGCCTCTGTATTACTTTCTGTGGAGTGTTATCTTTGTGGTCTTGTTCTCAAGATGTGAAAATTGTTTACTTTCCCTCAGTGTATCACAGAGTGAGTTTGGAGCACTTGCAGTGAGTTTGCAGCAGTGTAGAGCAGGTCAAATACGAGTTTCCTGTCAATGTTTCACAAAAGCTATATTAAGAGAATATTAAGGGTGCCAAAACAGGCATCAAGAAGCTAAGAAGTCACTCAACCAATTTTAATTGTTACCTTCATTTTTTCCTCCTTCTGAATGCCATGCAACAGCCTGCAATAGTTACAGGATCATGTAGTTTTCCTTCCCCTGCAGCTGCTCCCCGATATCCCAGTCGCTGTTGGTGCTTATAACAGAAGCTTGCTGTTTATTTTGTATTGCTTACTACATTACCTCTGATGTTTTTTACTAAACGTAGTTCAAATGCTTTCCTGTATATGGAACTAAATTACAGCTTTACTTTTCAAATCCCTTATAAATGTTAGTAGTTTATTATTATCACAGCTTTCTAAAAATACTGCTGGAGTGGTAAAAATGGCATTATCAGAAATTCATGCT
>VZTV01016975.1:1438-13602 GCA_013400875.1 Anhinga rufa | reverse complement strand
TTTTTCCTTTTCTGTATGGGAGCACATTTGCATGAAGAGCTTAGCAGTGGCATGCTGAGAAACAGAGATGATTGCTCTAAAAAAACTCCCAGCAAACAAAAATAAATCGAAGCATCTGCCTGCAAGCACAACCGATTTCTGGTGACTGAGGAAGGTGTTTTCTCCTTTTCTGTGCCCAGCAGTTTGTAATTGGTTAGGTGATTTAAGGAAAGGGAGTGAGAACGTGTCTTTTGTGTGCAGCAGAACATACTGACCTCTTCTGGAAGCTGAGGACTGGGAAGTTTGATGGCCCTATTGTGTGACCTACTTCNTGTGTGACCTACTTCATTGACCCCTATATTCAAGCATGATTAAAAGTTCCACTGAAGAGCCAGGCACAGAAAAAAAAAGCCTTTTCCAGCAGTTGCTGGGATGGGGTGAGGGAAGCTGCGAATGCTGCACACTATGGAGTGCCATCTGCTGGCATAGGACTCACTTAATCTGGATACAGGAGCCTTGCTTTATAAAGCTCAGCTGAGGACAGTGGTGGAGAAGGCTTGATGAACCATCGAAGCTTGTTGTCAATTTATATCATTGAGATGAGGATAAAATACGTACAGGGTTGGGGTGGACCAGGGTGGTTTATGCTTCTGTTGAAGGCAGAGTCTCTGCTTACTAGATGCTGGAAAAATGCAGTGAGTAATGACGTGCCACACGCTCTCTGTACCAGGTAGAATGTACATATTAAATAGGAGTTGAAATAAGTATAATATTAATGCATTTGTGTGTGTGTATATATGTAATTTTTCAGGTTCCTAAGGAGGAAAAATTTTAGCTTTAGGTCACCTGCTGGGAGGCATCAGGGAGTTTGCCAGCTTTTAGTCTCAGCTAGTCTGGTGCTCATCTGCGGTGGAGTCCAGAGGGCTGGGCTGGTTCTCCCTCTCCCCAGTTCACATCATTTGGCCACCCCAGAGGTGGGAGTAGGCCTTGCCCATCAGTGCATCTTGCTTAGTCCATAGTAGGTTCTGGGGGGGCCATGAGGATGTGTCTAATAGATGGGAAAGGGAGGCATGGTGACATATCACTGGGTGCAGAATGGGGTAACGCTAATTTGCTATCTATGAGTTTAACAGGTTCAAAAATATTGACATTAATAAGAAACCTCAGCTCAGCTGTGTGAGTGCAGGTAATAGTGATACCAAGTGGTGTTCACATGTTGGACACATGCCTCTTCAGAGCTGCCTGGCAGCCTGAGGCTGGGAAAAAGTGGGGTGTGAGGGAGGGTTTTGTGGAAAAATCGAGGGAGGAAATGACTTTTTCATTACAGACAACTACATTTTTTGTTTAAAAATGCTGAGTTTGGGTTCTCCATTTTTTTCTTTTGTTTTGATGTTTTGTCCCTCATACCTCTCATTTTACAAAGGCGCATCCTTTGCTTTTGAGACATCATTTCTGTTCTTGTCCTACACCAATGTACTTATTTTGAGATACATTTTATTTTGAGCTTGATGATATCCAATGGTACAAAACATTTTTCTCCTCCTATCACTGCTTGTTGCTTCCAACCCTACAGGCATTGTCTCCGTGTAGAGTCCTGAGTTCAGACAGAATCCCCTTAATCACCCTTTTGCCTTCTTGACACTCTGCTTCAGCCCTCTTAAATCTTACAGCTCGCCAGTGGTGCTTCTTCCCCTTTCCAGCTGTAGGAGGCTGGAAAAACATTAGAGTAAAAATTGGTCACCAAAAGAAAAGGACAGGTTCAAAGATGTGTGGTATGGTGGTTTGTGGTTGCTTTGGGTTTTTTTAAAATGTTTTATTAGGCTTCTTTCTTTATGAGCAGATGACTGTATTTTAGACTTGATATGAAATGGCAGTTGAGCTGGGGAAACCCTTCCAATGCTGAATTTTAGTAGATATCCATGCAGGTCTGAAACACTTTGGAAATTAAGATATTTCAACAATATAGCAGGAAGAACCCATCACCATTTTACAGAAAAGGCAGAGGTGGGATGGAGATTGTAGGTCATGCAGCAAGTTATACTGAGCTCAGGAGATTTGCCTTTGTCGCTGTTGTAAACACAAAATGTTTGTTCCCAGCATAACCCATGCCATGGTTTTATCTGCCTTGTTATGTCTTGGGGTCTCTTTGTTTGTTTGTTTTGTTTTGTTTTTCATGATGCTCATAAGGAATTGGAGAATGGTGGGTCTGGAGATGTGTGCAAAGAGGAATAGGTTGAGTAGCTGTCAAATGCAAGGACTTCTGACATGCAAGGAGTCTGCAGCATTTATGTATTTCATGAGTTTGTTTATCCACTGTTTAACATTGGAGTATTAGGTATGGGACTGGGAATAGACCTGACAAGTTAAGTCAGATACTTTTGGTTAGCCCCTAAGTGAGTTTGAAAGCTCCTGTGAGAGTAGAGGAACTGGGCCGTGGTGCCTTCATGGTGTGGGGATTTGAGGAACATATTTTGTTGCTTTCAGGACAGTTGGTCTTGCTTACAGAGCAGGAAAGATGGAAAGGGAATGAAAGTATCGCAGTGAGATTCATATCATATGACTTCTTCTTCATGAAAATCATGTAGTCATTGTAGACATTGACAGGAAGGCATTTTGCAAAATGAGTGATGTGCTGCATTGCTCTGTTTATTTCCCTGAGTTTCTACTGAAGAGCCAAGGAATGAGTGAGGTATTTCATATTTATCCAACATCATTACACTTAACACCTCTGAGCTTTCCTTTTGATATCCTCTGTTAATTCCCAGCATCACAGCAGGAAACAAATCAATCTTCTTGTTCCCTGGCACAAATATTTTGTGATAAGGTTACCGATAAGCTCTGAATTAGCATTCAATGTTTCTGAATGCAAAGTTATACATGAACTTCCTTACATACTATGGAAACTGGTTCCTCTTGGCAGGTTGCTCCACGGAGTATGATAAAGATGACTTTGGCTTCATTGCAGGACAACTAATGTGAGAAGACCGCTTGTCTGCAAAATCTTTTCCATCAGGAAAATTCCTTGCACTGTGATTCATTCATGCCATATGTGGGGGAATTAAATTCTGGGTGAGATGCATGAAGGAAACCCCACAGGAGAAGAAATGATTTGGCAGCTGATCCAAAGAGCTCTTTCAGCCACCTCTAAAGAAAATGCTGTGATGCCAGTATCGGTTTCGTTACACATCTGGGCTTGACTCATCTGCTACAGTAAAAGAAGAAAGAAACTCAAAGAAATAATTAAAGTTCATTATTGCATGTATATGAAATCGCATTATTAAAGTATCTACCTCACATTTATTTATAACCCTTCTTCCTGACAGAGCCTGACATGTTTCACAAACACCGCTGAATGATTATATATTCTTTGCCCAAAATCTGAGGATGTTGCTCTGCATTTTATTCATCACTTGTTCAGTCAAACTTTATGTTCCTGCACAATCTGTACATCTTCTGAGGTTTCTTTGTGTAGGTACGTTACTCATGAGACCTACCAGGCATATTTAGAATAAGTTGGGGTGAAAGGGCTCAAATTTCTTTCTGAGAATGTCAGCATTTTCTGAGGAGTGCCAGACTGGGCACTGCCACTGCATGACAGGGTGAGAGTGGAGGAGAAGAACACCACTACTGTCACTGCAATCCAATAGACATGTTTTGGTTAGCAGGATGGAGTTATCAATGATGATGCTTATCCAGGACAACTGAACTAACATAAATCCTCTTGGAAAAAATTCCTGGGACTTTGGGTGGTGCCCAATGCTCAGAGCCTTTTGTAGAATTCAGCCAAATGTAGTTTCCTACAAAATTAAAGCACATGTCGACATCCTTGGGTGACAGTCCTAGGACATACCTCAAGGACTTGTCTCTTAGTTGTGACCAGACTGGTCTTATGCCCTTCATTTGCCAAATGAGACCAGAAGATAAACAAAATGTATGGATTAGGTATGTGGCTTTGGCATATTAGCACAGCTGTTTGAGCTAAGCAGCAGCAGGGGTAAAGCATGGGCGGTGGAAGCAAATAGAAAGGCTCCAGCACAAAGGTAATGTAAACCCATCAGGGATCTCAAAATGCTGAGCCAGATAGATGCTCCTTTACGGACAGAAAGTGTCACTTCCCTCAGCAGGCAGTGTCAGTGGTTCATAGAGGGCTTGCCATGGAGAAAGTCAGTGTGCAGCCTAACAATTACGATAAAGTATGCAGTGATATTATGGACTCAGTCCGCTTCCGTGATTTCGTATGGAAAATATATGTCCAACATTAACTGTGCCAACAATTTCCTCACTCAGTCTAATCTCAGATCAATAGAGAGTTTAATATTTACCTGGAAAGAGAGATTTTTCCAATCCTTTTCTTCTACCCATTTTTTATTTCTATTACTAAAAGCCCCCTGTGGCAAGAAAGTTTCCTTTCCAGAAGGTGGGGAGGATGTCAGTTTATCTGCAGAAATTAGTGGCAAATATATCTCCAGAAGAAGACAGAAATTTCTGCCTATAAATGGAGTTTGCCACTCAACCACTGTGGACTTTACTCCCCAATAGTTGGCTTGCATGTGGTAACCAAGGAGCAACAATATTAATGAATAGGCTTCCCTAATGGCTACACTGGTTTTGGAAAGAATCGCTGCCTTCCTTCTCCCACCCTTGCTTCTGAAATATGTCAGCAATACTAAAGGTTTCATTCCCTTTGAGAAAGATCTGCAGATGGTCCTATCTCAGACCCTGTCTTACCTGTCCTTTCAATTCACTGTCATGCTTTCCTTCCTACTTGTCGTACTCTCCCCCTTGCCGAGTATCTTCTGTGTTCTTCATTCATTCTTGCTAGTCCCTGCTCTCTTTTTGGTTAGTTGTCTCTCTTCCTCTGTCACTGCCTCTCTTTCTCCCCCATCTTTTGAGCATGCCGTTCGCCCCTGCAGAAGTTTTGGCAAAGACTTGAAAGTGAAGAGCATTGAAGCCATTTCCTTGATATGTGTACCCTTTTTATAGCATGTGATATGATCAGTTGCATTTCTGGCCATAACCACACTATTAATGTTTAAATTGTACTTATTGACATAAAGATACCTATTGTGAGACTAACAATATAAATATGCTTGAGAAACAGCTAGGAAAACAAGATAAGAGTGTCTCAATGCCCAGGAGACATACACAGGGTGGAGAGTAATAGGGCACATTATGTATTTTGCTCATCAACAATTTTTCAATAAAATAGGATTTAAAAAATGAAGCAGTTTTCAGCATATTAAGTGTGTGGTGCTGAAGCGAATTGGGATTAGCTTGTGTAGTGACTCCTTTCTGTATTGTGGCAAACTAATGACTCAAACTTAGTTTATGAAGTTCCTCTCCTCAATGGACCCTGCAGGGGCCCAAAGTGTTCTGTGCAAATATAGCTGTCTTCATATTTGAAAATTTGAGGAGATATGAAACAGGATTGATCAGGTATTGGGATATCGAATGGCAAAACAAACTCTGTTCTCCATTGATTCTGCTTCTGCCTGGTTTCTACACTGTCCTTTAGAACAACAGGGTAGCATTTTCAGAGAGGAGTAGCAACCTTTGTAACTCAAACGTATGTCATGCCAAAAAGCAACCAGCTGAAATGAAACAAACAGGTTCAGTCCAGGTGTTTCAGAGAAATACTTAAATATCATAAAGCTAATAGAGGCAGTAAACAACTTTTGAAGAGTCATCATGGGAAGATAAAGAATCAAAAAAGACCCCATTGATATCCATGAGATTTTTGCTGTTAGCTTCACTAGGATCAAAATTCAACCCTCAGCACTAAATCCCAGGAATTATAACTCTTATTTTCTTGCTGATATTCTTTTTATTGGTCAGGGCCTCTCCTTGTTGTTACATGAAAGCTCAGCTTGGAGCTTGGGAGAGAGAAAGGTGGAATTTGTGAGAAGGACCCTGAGTTGGAAGGGACCCGCAGGAATCACTGAGTCCAACTCCTGTCCCTGCACAGGACAACCCCAAATTCACACCATATCTCTGAGGGCGTTGTCCAAGTGCTTCTTGAATAGCATCAGGCTGGGTGCCGTGACTGCCTCCCTGGGGAGCCTGTTCCAGTGCTCCACCACCCTCTGGGGGAAGAGCCTTTTCCTAATATCCAACCTAACCCTCCCCTGGCACATCTTTCTGCCATTCCCTCGGGTCCTGTCGTTGGTCACCAGAGAGAAGAGATCAGCGCCTGCCCCTCCTCCTCCCCTTGTGAGGAAGCTGCAGACTGCGATGAGGTCTCCCCTCAGTCTCCTCTTCTCCAGGCTGAACAAACTAAGTGACTTTAGCCGCTCCTCATACGGTTTCTCCTCTAAACCTTTCACCAACTTCATGGCCCTCCTCTGGACACTCTCTAGCAGCTTTAGATCCTTAATGTACTGTGGTGCCCAACACTGCACCCAGCACTCGAGGTGAGGCCGCCCCAGCGCAGAGCAGAGCGGGACCATCCCCTCCCTCGCCCGGCTGCAATGCAGCGCTTGATGCACCCCAGGGCACGGTTGGCCCTCTGGGCTGCCAGGGCACACTGTTGGCTTGTGTTCAACTTGCCATCGACCAGAACCCCCAGGTCCCTCTCTGCAGAGCTGCTCTCCAGCCTCTCGTTCCCCAGTCTCTATGTACATCCAGGGGTGCCGTGCCCCAGGTGTAAAATCTGGCACTTACCCTTGTTGAACTTCATACGGTTGGTGATTGCCCAGCTCTCCAGTCTGTCCAGATCCCTCTGCAGGGCCTCTCTGCCCTCGAGAGTGTCAACAGCTCCTCCCAGCTCTAACATAGAGGCTTCCCCATTGCAGTACATCCTTCCTGGTCCATACTGGGTCTCCCTTGATGGATTTAAATTGACCTTCAGCCTTCTTCCTGCCTCTTGCACTGTTCTGAGCACTAAATCCTGGAGAAACAAAGACCTCTTGTCTGACCTGCGCACATTTCATGGATAATCTCTGTGTCTGTTCTGTAGACTATACAACGTCTTCAAAAGACAGCACCGAGCATCTGCTTTCTCCACCCTCCCCACCACTGGTTTGTTTCTAATGAAATATTTATTAAGAGAATGATATTTGCAGACAGAGAAGGAGATAATTCATGCAAGCAATCAGCTCTGGGTTAACTGGAGAATGAAAATGTCTTGGACCGTAGCAAAACCTCATAATCAAAGGGCTCCCCAGCTATCCATCAAACAATCAATTACTGTATGCATTAGTCCCCTTTCACCACACATTAGAACAATTTACTAGACATGCTAATGTTCGGGTCATTGCTCCTTAAGGATGAGCAAATAGCAGAGGCAGCTACCAAAGTTTTGAGGCAGTGTTATCTCATACAGGGTGAATATATAGCTTCGATCACTTATATCCTCATGGTCTTATGAAGTCTATTAAGGACCTGGTCTGTGGAGGATATCACCGGATGGAGGAAACTTGTCAAAAGAAATTCAGCATTTCATATGGTTCAGCCTTCTGTGTGGTGAGATAGAAGGTCATTCTGTGTGAAACATAAATTAACAAACCGCACATGAGTAAAACAGTGGTGTTTTTGTCACGTCTTGGTTACACTGACCAGATAATTGCAAACGTGTTTTCTACTCTTAAATGCGACACATGGGACACAGGATTTCTCCATGAAGAGTGAATCCAGGCAGGTTTTAAGGCACCACCCCAGATCTCACTCTTTCTACGGGCAGTTGAGAGAAATAGACACACCTTACTGTACTCATCTGAGCTATGTAGGGTGAATTGTTCTCTAGGAAAAAAAAAACAAACAAAACCAAACCAATATATATATAGTCTGTGGGGTTTTTTTGTGTTTTTTTTTTTGTTTTTTTTTTTTAAATTGTTTTGTTTCGTGGCAAGGGGAGACTATGGTAAAAAAAGAACAAATAAAACAAGAAGTTGAAGAAATGCAACTGATCATATCACATGCTATAAAAAGGGTACACATGTCAAGGAAAGTGTAGGTCTCTACTTCTGAGCCTGACATTCAAGGCTCCCTTTGTAGTCTATGACAAAATCTCATGTTAAGTAGCTGTCAATCTTTTTAATCTGGAGAATAGGGCTCTTATCTCCATTGACTTTATTGACCATGTCTCAACTGAATATAATGGGAGTCTTAATAAGGAGCTTGGAGGTCAGTGCTTCCAGTATGGGTATGTAAAGCTTGGTGAGGTGGATTTCTGGCAGTTCAGTTTGGCTGGGGAATTCAAACAAAGATATCTACTGTGCAAACATCTCAAATTAGTGTTAAGAGGGATCCCACTTACATGTCTATACCTCCAGTCCTGAACCAGCATCTGCCTAATTTATCCCTCTTTCTCTGAATGGGACACTTGATATCTGATGGGACAAAATGGCATCTAACTTTAGGTAACTCTGTTAACAGCATATTAGCAGTTGGCTCTATTAGCAGTTTCTAGCTCCTTAGAAAGTCAGTGGAGAAAAGGCAAAAAAAAAAATGAAGCGAGGGCATAACTTTATTGGGTTGAATTACCACTGGAGAAGCTGTCTCCACTGTTTTGAGTAGACAAGGAGCAGAAGGAAATAAATTCCTTGCAAACACCCTTCCTGTGGTTCGCTGTGGTCCCTTTCTCCCTCAAACATTCATGGCTCTTTGGACCTGCTCCCATGCACACACGCATATGTGTTAGTTGGGAGCTTCTTGTGCAGTGCAAAGTCTTATGTTATGTGATAAAAAGCTCATCTCCACATGCACAAAGGAGCACCAGGGAACAATATCTTGTATACTAGAAAATACCCTGCACCACTGCATGCACGCATGTGCTGTATGACCTGGAGCTGCTCATTGCTGTGGCTGTAAGTCCCGATTTGCAAAAAGAGTAAGTAAAAAAAAAGAGAGCAATTTGAGTAATAAGTAGTTATTTCATAAGGCATTATGAAGCTTGAGGTGTAATCCAGTCTTTGAAGAAATAGCAGAAAACTTGTCTTTCTACTAAGAGGATCATATTCCAGTGTGATTTTGGAGCCAGAGGTCTATTTTGGGGAGTGAAATATGATTTTAATTCAGTGAGTATGTCCTACCCTTGCAGAATCTGTTCATTTCTCCTTTATTACTGTAGGAATGGAAAGTATTCAGACTTGAGCCCTTTGAGACTAGGTCGAATAGTTAGGAAAATTACCAAGAGGCAATCAATCAACCAACCAACCAAAGCCCCATACAGCAGTTTTCAGAGTAGACTTTAACATGTGACAAATTTCTCCTGTGTTTGGGTGAAAGTTCCCAACAGAAATGTATTTTTAACACACAAGCAATGATGTCTTGGAGTTAACGGCTTGGGAAGGGTATTGGTATACACAGTGAGAATAAAAAAGAATACAAACAGGGCAAGTAAAATAATGAGGTATAGTCTATAAACACCAGATGAGAAAATGAGGGAGCTAAATTAAGTAGTCTAGAAGAAAGTATCAATACAGACATTATTATAGACTATAAATACTTTCAAGGTGAAAATATAAATGAAGATCAGGTGAATTATTCACCGAGTGAAATGATAGAAGTCAGAATGGCCTGATGTTAGGAAAAAACCATGTAGGTTTAGTGCTAAAGCTAATAAAGTACGGTTGTGTAGATGGTTAATGCCCCATCAGTTTGGAAAGTTTGAAAATAGCACCGTTAAAACATAAGTAAAATAAATAATAATAATCGTCCATAAAACTGCGTTGTAGAAATTATCTGAATATTTATCTGTGGCCTCTCCTGCCTCTGACACAGTTAAGACATTGTTCTGGCGTTCACTGGAAAAACGCATGGATTTTGGACAATTTTGTTACATCTCGCATTCCAGAGGTGCTCAGCTGAAAACCTTTCAGCATTTTTTATCTTAAGCCTTTCCCTGAATGTTTTATTCTGCAAACATTTTAGGTAGCTTTTCAATCCTCATGAAAGCCTTCATCAAGCCTGTATGCTAATCACGTGGTATGGGACTGAACGCTTCAGCTAAAGAAAGGTTAGCATCTCTGTAAACGTATATCACAGAGGCAGCGTGGAGCACATGAGGATAATAAAGCTGATCTGCATTACTTTCCTTTGCTGGCACTTCCTATTTCTTGTCATTCTTTGGAAGGTTAAATTCACTTCATCTTGCCCTATAAAGAACTCATACACGATAAATTAGCAAACTGCCGAATCCTTCCTATTTAATTCTCCCTGGACAAACTAATTCAGAAACAAGATTTTATTCCCTTTAGCAATGTTTATGCTTCCTATTTTCATTATTTCACTTTGCAGGCATTTTGGTCACAAATATGCATCTGTGACTAAATTTATTAATATCTTTTTTTTCTATCTCAAGACATTGTCTACATCTGTAAGAAGTAGATCACTATTCTTGAGGAAAAATGTAATTTTCTTTCGGCTTTTCTGTGTTTTTCTTTAAACCAGTAAATATCCTGACTTCATTTGACTTGAAATTCAGGTTGTCACTCTTGATTTTTCTTGAGTTGACTGGTTGTTAAATATTTCCAGTAAACTAGTGCCCTCAGAGCCATGTTGCTCCTTGATGTCACAGCACACAAAAATCACAGCAAGCATTTAAATCCCTTCAGTTGAACTTATTTTTTTTAAGGTTATTTACAGGCTGGGAGATTAGACTGTGTTAGACAGGGACTATCACTAGTCAGGAGAAAGAACCAGACTAATCCCCTCCTGCCTGGATGTGTCTAGGACAAGTAGGAGGAATGGGGAAAAGTGACGATTGATGTTTCTGGACTTTAGAGGAAGCACTCTTAGAGGGATAGCAACTATTTCACCAATTGAGTTGGAAATGTGATCTTTATTTCACTGAATGTATTTCTTTAGTAACAAATGCCACAGAACTTTTGATTGCAAAAGTCCCTGTCTAAATAGGCTCTGCTGAGCAGTGCTTTGCCATAATTTTACACTTAAGAATACAACTACGAGAATCAAATGCTGATTTCCAAGTATCTTCCTTTCCTCCCATGGGAGACAATAAAAGGAATTTCTATTTCTTAGGTTACACACTTACCATACACACCTTGTTAGCTTGAGCAGATATGTCACTTAAAAGAGACCGAGGAACTTGCTCCCTAAGCAATTGTTGATTGCAGCAAACAGAAACAACAAGTAACATTGGAAAAAAGCTGCTTGGTCTTGATAAAGCCCTATTTTGTTTTCTAAATTTAAGGAAAAGCCCATAAAGACTGTGCTTTCCTGGCTTCGGTTATTTTCTTGACTCAAGAGGAACAGCAGAACCTCTATAATAAGCATAGACAGATGTGCTTTTCCCAATCCAGCTGAGCTGGCTGAAAACACAACCCACTCAAGCTGTGTTGGGATTGTCTTCCTGGCTTTCCTAACAGGATGGGGCTTGCGATTTCTCTCAAGTCCATCTCTAGCAAAACCAGTGGAGAAATAACCATCCACCTGTTTTAAGCTTACCTGCATGTATAGCTGATGTGGGATAAGGGGCTTTCACAAAAACTACGTGCCAGGATCACTTGCCTGGATTTATCATCTGTTGAATAATCTTGAAAGGAACCCTAGAAAAAAGGCAGGCAAATCTTCAACACTACCTGTGCTGGGAAGTAGCCCAACGTAATTATCTAGTCTTTGTTAACTGTTACTTCCTCCATCATCTTCACGGTGTCTTTGCTTTCCTAAATCTCATTTTATTTGATGCTCGTGACAGCTTCAGTTCTGGCTGGTTCTGGTCAAAAAGCTCAGTCTCATTAGATTTCCCTAGAGATAGAAAGTTTTCATTGAACCTGTTGAAAAGAGATGCCACAGCGAGCCCTTTACATGCGATGTGGCATTGTGAATGGGTTCACCAGAGGCTGACCACAACTCATGTCACTGATCCATGACAGCCTGTTGTATAGCAGTGCTGCTAGATAGTCCCAAATTAGATTTTCAATATTTTCATTTCGATTCAGTTGGTGTCTCTTGTTTCACTGCAGGTGTCTGTCATTTTGTATCTTTTTAACATTTTTATTACCTTTGTTGGTATTTTAATTAAAACCAAAAATGTCCTGAAGAAAAAAAATTAAGGGTTTGTGTATAGTATTACCTAATACAGTAATACCTAACAAGCACCTACCTGCAATCAGACCTGGATCAATAGGCTTTATTGTAGCAAATTTACAGGTAAATTAAAAAAATATATTTACATGGCATTGAGGAAAAGTGAACTTTTGTTCCCCCTTCCCCCATCACTGCTG
>VZTV01016974.1:1012-12421 GCA_013400875.1 Anhinga rufa | reverse complement strand
TGTTTGCAGTGGGGGGGTGGGGGGGCGTCAATGCATGTTCTTTCTGAAATTTTATCTCAAAGTTAAGTTGAAAATCTGGTTTTGGTTGCAGACAGGAATGCAGCTGCATTCCTAAGGGAAATAGGGAGCCTAACAGCTGGTCCTGCTGGAGCAAAAGCAGAACAGCTATTTGGCTTCAACAGCATCAGGATTTTGCCCTCCTTGCACTGGAAAGATGAAGATATGAAGGACTGAACAAACAACTTTTTGTATTTTACAACGCATACTGTGCATACTGGGTTACACAAGTCAATGTTATCTGTCAGTAATTACCTACACCTAGTAGAAACTAAGTGCCATTTTTAGGAACAACACTTAGGATGAACTCCTAGGAACTACAACTGGTACAAACATTTTTAGGAACACATTCAGAAACCATCCTTTCTTCTCATATGGATGCAGTGGTGCCTCATGTAACCCAACCCTGTATAATAGATCTCAGGAAAGGAGGCTGTTTGAAAAGTAGTTTTTAGCCACCACCTGAGCAATGGATAATTATTTCCTGGCATGTGCCTATACATCCCTTGAAAGTTGAAACTAGGTAGGGGTTAAAGGGTGCAGTTTCACAAGCTGATTGTGGTTCACAAGCTAGAAGCTGGGTCACTGAATCAGAAAGTAGTGTGAACCCTTGCCAGCCACAGAGAGGTTTTGAATGCACTAAGGAGATGTGTGTAAAGAACTGACTGAAGATGAAATTAAAAAAGTACAGGGTCACAGAGACAGCAGTTCCCCTTATTATTACATATCTTTATTGTTAAATTACATATTCTTACACAGCAATCTTTCTGGATAGCTTAGTAGACTGTAATTTATATCTTTTTTAATCTATAATAAATTTATATTGCTGATATCATTCCTTTTTTTTCTCTCTTTTTTATGTAATTAACTTTATGAAAAGACTCACCAATGAATCTTGTAAGCCTGCATAATAGGTCAACTGGCAAATAGAGGTCTTGTTATGATAATGATATATACAGTGCAGGCTGTTTATGTTTTTCTCCAGAAGATTAGGTATTTGACAGTAATTTGCCAAAGTATAGTGGACCTATAAAACTGAAAAGCTAGAGTGTCTACAGTTGCCAAAAGACGGGAATTCATAAAATATATGGAGCAATAGGTAATGAAAAACTTTTGTGCACTATATAAAAACAACACAATCGCAATTAACCAATAGTGAAATATTCAGGAACAAAAGTTCAAAGTTCAGATGATGGAAGAAATGTTAATTTTCTTTACAATTCTGTTGTTACTGGGGAAAAAACATAAGCTTGGTATGACAAGATTCAGTTTTATTTAGCTCTGTTGTTTATCATAATACTTCTTCAAATATGCTACCAAATTTTTAGACTTGTCTGTGTAGATCCCCAGGATCATGGCTACAATTGATGAAATCAGGCTTTGAAGTTACATAGTTATAGTAAATTATATATATTATATGATTTTTTAATTCTTGAATTTTAATTCATTAGAATGGAGTAAATTATTTTGCTGTCTTTTAAATAGTCTTTTAAGATTCTTGCAGAAACAAGAAAATTAATCCAATTTTATGATGCATTTGAGTAGATACAGTATTTAAGTAGGTATTTTTTATGCTATATTTGAGCATACTGTGAAGTAGGTAAGAACTTTGAATTAAAAACTGTATTTGAATGAAAGTTCCATATACTAAAGCAAGGGACTTACTATACTACTAAATTTTAAGTTCAAAAAAAGTCATTTAAAATAATGTAGATTTTATTACCACACAATCATAATAGCACCTAGAAGCAAAGTGACAGAATCATCTCAAATTTTTCAATTTGTCAAACTTAGATTGTCTCTGCCCCAGTAACATCTGCTTTATTAGTTTTCCCTGCAGGTATCACTGCATGTTTCAGTATGGCTTTGTATTCTGACAGGGATTTTTCCAGCGTGCTTTTCTCATTAGTGCCTTTTAAATCTAGCAGCTAGCAAGGTGATTGCCTTGTGTCATTGCTGTAGGTTGGGTTGCTTCTCTTTCCTTCTAAATGGTAAGCTATTTTTAAGTTTCTGTTACATTTTGACATTTTCCCTCGCTGCTCTGAAGCGCTTGCTTACTGCATTCTGAAAATGTTCCTGGTATGTGCAAATTCTATTTTTTTAAAAAATAAAAATTATAGACTTAGAAAGTAGAGATGGAAACAATATTGTCTCAGGGGAAGGAGAGCTTAGTAGTATAAATAGGATCACTTTGAGGTACAGTAATAAA
This sequence comes from Anhinga rufa, assembly GCA_013400875.1. Classification (NCBI taxonomy): domain Eukaryota; kingdom Metazoa; phylum Chordata; class Aves; order Suliformes; family Anhingidae; genus Anhinga; species Anhinga rufa. The sequence goes on along the minus strand of VZTV01016974.1, from coordinate 10,155 downwards.
AGTATTCAGCTACCCTAAAGTATTGTAAGGAAGACAATAAAATAACTTGTAATAATTTGCAATAACTGTTTCTTAGAAAATCTGTAAAAAATTATGAGAATAATTAATCAAATGGAAAAAAATACTGAGGATTTAGGAAGCTAATACAAAGTAAAAATTGTCCTGCCTACCCTAAAAAACAGATTAAAACCAGTAATGAGCATAAAATCTGGAGAGTTACTTGTGAGGAGTCAAATATTTTACTGACGCTTGAGAAATAATAGCATCTGAATACTATTGTATATACTAAATAACGTCTTTAAGTCTTAAGATTGGGAAGTCAAAGAGGTGTTTGTATCCTCTTGAGCATACAGAACTCTTATTTATTGCTGTAGTAAGCCATCTAAAAACATTGAGGAAGGTGAACAGATGAGGTGATGGATAAACAATTCATTTAATAATACCATTTACTGCCACTGTTGTTCCCATGTGTCTGCAAAATTCACATTTCCATATGCTAATGAGCATTTCTTGTCAGTTCCCAGTAAATTTCATGTTTCAGGATGTATTTGTTTACATGTTTGTTTGTTTATCTCAAAATTGTACTTACAGGGCCTTCAAGTACAGTCAAAAGTTGGTACTGCAAATCCTCCCACTTCTTGCTCAGTATTCCAATATCTTAGCAGCACCCCATTGACTCGTTCACCTGCTCAGTTTTCAAAGCATTGCCTAAGGTATTAAACCTGCTTTTTGCCAGTTTCACATTTCACATCTGCCACACCGAAGCAGAGGAGAAGAAAATCTGTTTAATTGTGCTTCCCAAAAGCAGTGATCTGTTCTCTCCCCTGCCACCTTCTTAATGCATTTTGTTTTCTTTACTACAAGTGCAGCAAAGATCATTGTACCTTCTCAGTAGGCTACAGATAGCTTACAAGAAAATTAGCATCTCAGATGTGGCTTAGTGGTATATTAGTGTCTGAAATCTGGCAAGAAGGCAAAACAATGGAATTTAGATCTGGGACTTGAGAGCACAGTGTCTCATAAGCAGGGAGCCTTTGATAATGATAATAAATGGATGCCAAACAAGAATGAGTCCTCAGACAATTTAGACATAGATTTCAAAGGCATCCTCCAACCACCTCCTCTAACCCCTTCCCATGCATGCACACTAAAGTACCCTGCTCCTCAGCAGCTTGTCTACAGGGAGGTGCCATTTGACAGATCCTTACCAGAACTATGTAGTAAAATTGTGTTATAAAGCCATGCTATTCTACCCTTTAGGTAAATTTAAACAGCAAACACCCGTATACATTCAGCTCATTTCTACATTTTTGTGGGACCCCGCTGGCTGTGTAAGGTAGTTCCTTTATTCAGAGTAAGACATGAATCAAAATTTTGGATGTGGGTATACAAAATGCGTGACTTCAGTTTCCCAAAGCAGGAGATAAGTAAGTTTTGTTCTAGTTTTACTTGCAGAGTAAGTGTTCAGTGACATTATCCTGTGTCACCATTTCACAGAGCTAAAATATATGTAAGAAAGTAAGACATCAAAGTAAGAAATCAAAGTAAGTAACCAGTAAGAAATCAAAGCCAAATTTACACTGCAGCTAAAACAGAGGTCTCAGACTTTAAAGAGAGTGAGTGGACAGGACCTGGTATATCCTCAGCAATTAAAAGAGGCACACAGGATGTGCTGCAGTTATACTCCTGTGAAGGGCCAGACCTTCTCTTCACAATGCAGCAGCATGTGGTCAGGGCTGCTAAGGCCAAAACAAGAAGCTCAGCGGTTTTACTGTTCCTGCTAATTACTGTTTCTATGGTATTAGAATCCAAACCGAGTCTGGAATAAAAAGTAACTGCAAGAGTATCATATAAATATAAATATATGCGAACACATAACTTTATATAAATTCCTCTTCATACAGCTCTATTTACATAAATTCATTACATATTTGTATTTACAAAAAGTAAATATAAGTATACAAATATAAATGCTTATCTTGAAATAACTGAAATTCCAGAGCTATGTTTTCCACATACTTTAAAAAAGCAATACTCCATAGGACACTCACCTAATGAACTGTGTTTGAGGTATTTCCCTGTACTAGAAGCAGCCATGAGAGAACTATTTTATATCTGGTTTGGGCAATTTACAATAGGATAGAGAATTAAAACTGAGGTATTCCTAATTCAGGTATGTAGTTTGATTCATTATGTCTTTCATCCCTTTTGTAGTCCCCATATCATCATTGGAATAAAAAGGAACATTTCAAGATTTTTTTCTCACAACAGAAAACTCAGACTCCTTATTCCTTTACAAATTAAAAATATAAGTTTTATCTCAAAAATTGAAAGTATTTTATTTAAAAGAAGATATTACAAGCTCTTTGGTTTGCTTATTTTTCTGAAACACACTGCAATGCACGTTGCCTAATATTTCACTGGAAAGGAAAAGGCACACTTCCATGAAATTTAGTGTTCGACTGAAGTAAGGGAAACAGCAGTCATGAAATACTGCATGAGAAAACAAAATAAAAAGTTAAACTCCCTTGTGACAAATTACACTGCTTGAGGAGGAGCCTTGTTCTTATTGGTTTAAACCCCGATAGCGAAATACCACAAATCTCCTCTGAGGGTAGTGATTGTGTTTAACAAGATGTTCCTCATTTCTTCTGTATCTTTTGATGGCAGCAGCATATCTTCTTTCACTTACAGGAATATGCCTAATATTCTAAGAGAAGTATATGCAATACAGGGAACTGCTGGTTTTATGCATAACTATCAAAACAAAACAGTTTTCAAAAGATTTAGTTTGTTTTTTTTTACTTCTCCTAGGACCTTTAGCCTCAGTGTGCCATACAAAATAGAATCATAGAATGGTTTAGGTTGGAAGGGACCTTTAGAGGTCATCCAGTCCAACCCCCCTGCAGTGAGCAGGGACATCTTCAACAAGACCAGGTTGCTCAGAGCCCCATCCAACCTGACCTGGAATGTTTCCAGGGTTGGGGCATCTACCACCTCTCTGGGCAACCTGTGCCAGTGTCTCAACACCCTCTGTAAAAAATTTCTTCCTTCTATCCAGTCTAAACCTACCCTCCTTTAGTTTAAAACCGTTACCCCTTGTCCTGTCACAACAGGCCTTGCTAAAGAGATTGTCCCCATCTTTCCTAGAGTCTCCCTTTAAGTACTGGAAGGCTGCAATAAGGTCTCCCCACAGCCTTCCCTTCTCCAGGCTGAACAACCCCACCTCTCTCAGCCTGTCCTCATAGGAGAGATGCTCCAGCCCCCTGATCATCTTCATGGCCCTCCTCTGGACCCGCTCCAACAGGTCCATGTCCTTCCTGTGTTGGGGGCTCCAGAGCTGGACGCAGCACTCCAGGTGGGATCTCACCAGAGCAGAGCAGAGCAAAGGGGCAGAATCACCTCTCTCGCCCTGCTGGCCACGCTGCTTTTGATGCAGCCCAGGATATGGTTGGCTTTCTGGGCTGCAAGCGCACATTGTTGGCTCATGTCCAGCTTTTTGCTCACCCATAGGCCCAAGTCCTTCTCTGCAGGGCTGCTCTCAATCCCTTCATCCCCCAGCCTGTATTGATACCGGAGGTTGCCCCGACCCAGGTGCAGGACCTTGCACTTGGCCTTGTTGAACCTCATGAGGTTCTCACAGGCCCACCTCTCCAGCTTGTCTAGGTCTCTCTGGATGACATCCTGTCCTTCTGGTGTGTCAGCTGCACCGCTCAGCTTGGTGTCATCTGCAAGCCTGCTGAGGGTGCACTCGATCCCACTGTCTATGTCATTGATGAAGCTAGTAAACAGTACTGGTCCCAGTATGGACCCCTGAGGGACACCACTCGTCACCTGTCTCCATCTGGACATTGAGCCATTGACCACTACCCTCTGAATGCGACCATCCAGCCAGTTCCTTATCCACTGAACAGTCCACCCATCAAATCCATTTCTCTCCAGTTTAGAGAGAAGGATGCTGTGGGAGATCGTGTCAAAGGCCTTATAGAAGTCCAGATAGATGACATCCGTAGCTCTTCCCTTGTCCACTGATGTAGTCACGCCACCATAGAAGGCCACTAGGTTGGTCATGCAGGACTTGCCCTTGTTGAAGCCATGCTGGCTGCCTCAGAGCACCTCCTTGTCCTCCATGTACTTTAGCATAATTTCTAGGAGGATCTGTTCCATGATCTTCCCAGGCACAGAGGTGAGGCTGACAGGTTGGTAGTTCCTCGGGTCCTCCTTTCTACCTTTTTTAAAGATGGGCACAATGCTTCCCTTCTTCCAGTCCCCAGGGACTTCACCTGACTGCCATGACTTTTCAAATATCATGGAGGATGGTTTGGCAACTACATCAGCCAGTTCCCTCAGGACTCTGGGATGCATCTCATGGAAAAGTCACTTTCCATTCATCTGGGAGCCTGTGTGAACTTCTTTGGACCTCATGGGGAAGGAGTCACTATAACTTAGCCACTCTGGCCAACGTAGATGACCTGCAATTAACCACTGGCTTGGTCCACATCCATGCCTGCCCTACAACCCCCAGAATTGGTGGTACTCAGTTACTGAAAGTTGTGTTCCCTTCCCTCCTTTCCACAAGACATCTCAGCTTTCCCGGTTACATACCTTATTTATTTTCTGTAGCCCATAGTTATCTCTTAATTTTTTGTGGCAATCAGGCAAATGAAGATGTCATCTCTTTATGCAGACTTTGTAATTGCATTTCTCTGTGGACGTGTAGGTTTGTTAGTTGGAAGCATCACCTTCCATCCATCAGGCTAAGGAGATAACAAAATAGAGGAGATCATACCTACACTAAAGGAGCAAATTTGCAAGTGCTTTGACCCAGCCTGTTTATAAAGCCAGATGGACCATAGCGTCGTGAAGATTATTCAAGTTATCAACCACAAGGACTGTTCAGTGCACGCACTCTGAGAAGGCAATAGGAAAAGAGAGGGGCAAAGAGTGTCTTCCCTTTCTCACAAAATGGGCATAACAAAGATCAAAGGATCTTTCATTCTCCTTTTCCTTGGTATAGCATCAAAATCAAAGCTGAGAGAGAGAAATAATCTTTACAAGCAATGGGTATGTGAAATGTTAGCTTTTCCAAATGGATTTAGTAAAGCATTAACTTAACCAATTATCACCAGATTTAGCTTTGTTTAGTTTTCTCCACCAGCTCTCTAGGATTATTGTTGGGGATGGCTGACAAGAGTGTGTCAGGAAAGAACAAAGGCTCCAGGACCACAGCAAAGCCTGCTTGTGGTAGAAACTAAGATACAGCAGGGTCAAATACCAAGCCTACACCAGAAATAGAGCAGCACAGGAGGACCTGTAGAGTGAAACATTGTGCTGAAGACCCATTATTCACACTATAGGCCTTAAAGATATATTGCTTTGAACTAACCCTAGCCTAGTCCCATGAACTGGATGCCTGCAAGCAGCTGGACCTCACCTCCCGGCTTAGTTTCTTTCATTTGGAGGGAATCCAGCTCCTGCTCTTCAAGACCAATACACGGTGTGAGCCAAGGCATGGCAAATGGGAGTGACTGGAAAATTCACTTCAAAAGTACGCTCCCAATCCAAATGATACTGTTAATGTTGACCACTCTTATGCTGTTTGAAGGCACAGGGAAACTTAAATAAAGTCTTTTTTTGAAAATAGGACTGCACATCCAGCACCATATTGAGAGAAATAAGAGCTTTTTAGGTGCAAAGGAAAATTACTTCTTTCTTGCAATATCACTTCAGAAACTGCAGCTATTTTAAACTAGTCTGAGGAAGGATTGGGGGTGGACTTTGTTTGGGTAGGGTATGTCTATATATATGAATTCCACATATCTAATTTAATTCTCCTTTAGGCCTAAAAGATCCAGGAGCTCTGAGTGAAATATTTATGTCATCCGTCTATGTGTTGCCTGGCTCAAGTCAATTCTGTTGGTTCCCAAATTTCCCCTTACCTCCTATCTTTAAAAAAACCACTTCAGAACATAACCTAAGAAGGATTTTTTCCATTGCTTATTTTTACATGAATTTAAAAAAAACTTAGAAGAAAAGAAAACAATATACCTGTATAATCACAAAAGCTACAACATGGTAGTCATTATCTTCTTGTATTTAAATTTGAAGGAAATAAATTTTACACAGGTTACAATGCTGAAGGGGAAAAGAATATGTGCATGTAACAACTTTTATTTCTGTTGTGAATATACCTTAAACAGCAGTAAACATTCTAATGAAATAGCAGCTGAAGCAGTAGAGCATAAAATTAATATGCATCAAATGACAAAAAGGAGATGATCAGTTGATAGGCTGTTCCATAAAGTTTGCATGCATAATTCATATGATGTTTAGCAATTCATGGATCTCAGTTATAGCCCTTTTTTATTGCCAAGTCACAAAGTGTATTTGTTCAAGTAAAAACATCACTTTTTTTCATAGCAAAGTTTAAACAATTCAGATGTCAAGTATTTGATCCATCCTCGAGTGCTTTATAAGTGGGGGGTAGGGCTGGGAGGAAATGAATATAGCAAAGATTTTATTGAACACAAAGACAAAAGAGCAACTGCTCACTTTTTTTTTCTTCCAATACAACTTCACCATAACTTCAGCTTATACTAAAACTGAGAAGTATTCCAGTTTTCAAGTCCGTTACTTGAACATTACTGATAAATGCCTGCAAGAGTTGGAAAGGATTGAGATATGATATAGAAAGATTTTATATTTAGCAACTGAAAAAGAGTCTGACATATTCTGCTGTTTACATTTGATATCCAGATAGGAACTAAATTTTTTTTTAATATACAAAATCTTGAGTTTTAGTCCTTTCAGCCTAAGAAGTATAATACAGGCATAAAGTGATTCTGGCCCTTGAGTCTTCAAGAACAATCAGCAATGAAATGGCATGGAATTGTAACAGTGACAAAGATATCAAGAAACAGATATGTTACTATTATATATCTGAGAATATGGTTGGATTTCTAAGATAGGGATGTGAATGTAGCAAAGGAAGAAGCATGCAGCAGGTTATTACACAGCCATGCAGTTGTCTGCTAGTCAGTGTAAAGAGAGCACTGAAATTAGATATTTAGAGAATTTAGATTTCACTAACAATTTTTTTTTATAAATCAACTGGGTAATTAAATGGAAAATGGCACAGTCAGATGGACTATGAAGAGACAGTATAAAGATGGTTATTATTATTTGAGTATTAATGTGCCCTTGGAAACCTTATCATCACGGGTTTTAAACCAAATAATTTCTCTTGCTGTGGGACTTTGAGGAGTGTCTTCCAAGATCAGAACGCCTGAGAGAGGCCAAGGTAAGGTCATATATTGACTAGGTGGAGAATCATTAGCCAGGAAAGAACATCCAATGGGAAATAGTTTCCAAATGTGTCCAAAAATTTCACCTGACATTAGTGAAAGAGAAGTCTAATGATAAAGCTGTACAAGACATGGAAATTCTGTTTCACAGAGAATTTCAAAATTGTCCTTGTTTTGAATTGGAATGAAACACAGCATTTTTTTACACAATCTGCAAAAGAGCTCATTGAGGGGAGAGGGGAAGAATGCTGTCTGTCAAACAAACCTACTTCTTGCTACTTCATATTGGTGCTCAGTGGAGTTAAAATGTAAAGTTAAAGACAAAACTAGACAAGCAATTTGAAAACAAAAATGGATCTTGTTTCAGTGATATTGAGAAGAATGTTTTACTTTCAAAAAAAATTCATGGATTTCTTTCAAATAAAATTACTGTCAAATGCACACAACTCTTGAAACTTTAATATTGATAGAACTGCACATTCTCAGAGGATTTAGCTCTTCTGACCGAGAAGCTCCATCTTAAGAAAGGTAGCCACTAGGATCCATATATCAGGAAAAACCCAAAAGTATCAGTTGAGTCACACGCCTGTGCTGTCTGTAGATGCAGAAGACTTAATGTAGCTGGATTGCTGAATAGGTCCCCTAGAGACATTTTACTCCGTGTAGCCCTGAAAAATACAGTAGATATAGAACATATTTTTGAATCTATTCTCCCTCTCTAGAGGCAGGGTATGATTTACATAGTGCTCCAAGTTATGAGTAAGAAAATGTATTAAACTTATTTGGAATTCTTTTTGGACATTTTTAGTCACTTGGGATGAAATCCTAGATATGCTGAATTTACTGGGAGACTCGATCATGATTTTTAAGTAGCCATGATTTCTTTCACCAGTTAGTGTCTATTTCAGCATTGCAAACTTGCATTTAGCCTTCTTAGTCATTCAAATTCTCCCCTACTGACTAGAAGAGAACGATTTAATATTGTGAGGATAAAAGTGGAGATCCCAAAGCATTATATAATTTTTTCTTTGATTATGTGCTCTCGTTTTCTTGCAATTTTATCCCTTTGTCCTCTCCTATTTGATTTTCTTGCTAAGAATTCATTGTAATAAAGTGCCATGTTCAATGGAGTTGCAGTGAGCGATTTAAATAATAGCAGGTAGGTATAGATGTGTAGGAATTTTGATTGTAATGCGCTACTGTGAAGAACTCATGCATTTATAGTGCAGTATATTTCTGAAACCATTATGGCAGTAAGCCAATCAGCTTGAATGCGCCAGGGGCACTGCTGCAAACCTATAGAGTTGATGGAATTAATTTCAGTCACTTATTCTTGAGGTAGGATTACAGGAAATTTTGATCAGTTCATGCATCTCCAATTTGGCCTGCAGCTTTGAGCTCTGGCTACAGCAGAGCTCTCAAGCTGAGCACAGATGGGGCTAGATAGTATCTGGGTGAGAAGCTTCCAAAAAAATCTGAATGCTGCAATGTGTAGGTGTTGGTAACTCACCAGGCAGTATGCTTCCCTCAGGCCTGCTCCTTACATCCATGCCTTTCACCATGGTAGCAAATGCCAGCTTGTTAGAGGTATTTCCTTTGAAGACAAGAGATAAGATCAAGTTCCTTATCAGTTGAAAATCCTATTATATATTCTCCAGTACTAGCCTTGATATCCTGTCTAGCTTCCAGCTCAAGCAATTCCATTATATTCTGCCTGCTTTTTTCCATTTCACTTTCAACAGGAGCAAATTAGAACTGCTGTCAATGTAAAACAGCTATGACTGCATTTTGCAGAGAATTAGTTGAGGCTACCTGCATTAGAAGAGAGAGGGATTTGTT
>VZTV01016969.1:6161-27509 GCA_013400875.1 Anhinga rufa | reverse complement strand
AGCAGTTGTTCATAATTTTCCAGATTCCAACCATCATGCCTGTCTCACACCTTGGCTGCATAAACCAGGTGGGATTCCTCCATGATAAGATAACCTACTGGCACACAGTACCATAAAATTTGGACTACAAGACAACTTGGTACATTGCCTATGTAGACACAACAACAGACAAGAAATCCAAAATAAGCTACTTCTTACAAAAATGATCATGTAAACCTTTAAGTGGGTTAACACCTATTTTACTGGATCAAGAGCATTATAACATCTTAAAGTTCTTGGGCTCAACTGGATAAAAAAAGAAATTTGAGACAGCACTCTCCGTATCGCAACTGGCTGCTTTTTTTTTTTATTTTAGATTCAGAGATATTTTTGTAGGTAGGTTTACTTACTTTTAAACTTTTACAGGCTGAAAAATATTGTATGCAGTTATGTTTGATATTGTCTTAAGTAATTTTTCAACTTAGGGATTTATAGAAAAATAAGTTATTTTTATTTTCAATATAGGGTTATAATACTTCTCTTCCATCCCACATCTTCCAACAGGATTATATACTATCTTTTTAGGAAAACCAGCTACATTTCAATACACCAGACATCACCCACATCCAACCAACACACTGGATTTGCCCACCCACAATTCATCGGTACAGGTCCAGAAGGTGCAACTCCTTTGAGCTTTGAAAAAGCTATGCTAGCAGGTTACGACCCTGCCAGGAGCCCCTTTCAGGTTCCAGAGCGATGACAGCGGTGTACACTGCCCATGAGGAACACATAGAGCATAACAGGATGTAACACACTCTCTTGAATGAGCTGTGTTAGTTTAATTCTCTATTTTGTTTCCTTTCAGGTTGCGCCTTTTGGGAATTGTTTGGTTTTTAGCTGAGAATGGCTCCATTCACACCTACAAATCAAACAAAGCAAATAACCTGAATATTTCACAAAAATGCAGGTTCCAGGAAAGAAAGAACTACCTCTAGCAACTACAGAAATTATGTATCTGCATACAACAGGGTGCTATTTAACAAAAGTATTTCCTTCCTAGAAGATAATCCACCATGCAACTTGTATTTTAACAATGCTCCTCTACAGTTCTATTAAAAATATTAACTGCATCTACTCATCGTCATCTGTTATCATGATGATCTAAAAAGCATCATAAAAAAAAAGTATTTCCTCCAGTCTTCTAAAGCTTTAGAAGTTAATCAATTTTCAAAAAAGTCCCAAACTTTTCAGTTTTCAAAAGTATATTGCCAACCTTATAAGACAATTGGTTTCTAAAAGCTAAGATTAATACACCAGTATATTAATTTTCATTTACAAATAATTATGTTGTGCGTAAAAACATAATATCAAAACCTCAAGTCTTTAATAAGGCTCAAACCCAGAAGACAATAAAAATCTAATACTTGTATTTTTGTAGTCATACCTTCTTAAATCAAAAAGCATTTAGAGGAAGGATGGGGCAGACTGGTGGCTTTTGAATGCACAAGATTGTATGACTTATTGGAATTTTACAGTAAATCAGGTAGTATTGCCAAAGTACTTATTTTAAAGGACCACTTTAAACTAATTTTAATCTAAATAAATATTTATTAATACTAAAATTCCATATAATCTTTTTCTTCATATATATATTACATAAATGTAAGTTTGGTGAAATTACAATGAAAGAACAGCTCCCCAAGGTCAGGCAGAGGGTCCCTCCACCTCACTAGTTCATCAATAATACACAAAAGTCCAGCTGTAACTCTCTTCGACTAAATAGAAAGGAACAGTAATTCTTCTCCTTGACCTTGCAACTACAGGATTTTTAAATTAGCCCAGAGCACTAATTTGGATCATGTGTTGCTTTTTATAGTGTAAGAGTCAAGTACAACATTACCATCAGCATGCGATTTATGTTTCGACAATACACCTTTGAATACTGGTAGAACCAAACTGCTTCTTCAAGGCTTTTCTTGAGAACTTTCTCTATCCCTTCACTGATGGATTAATAATATTTTGCTGTATCTACTCTATCTACTCTTTCTCATACTCTTTCCTAAAATTAAAGGTTACACTTTTACTAGTTTACCTTGACAAAACAGGACAGAATTGTCTGGAGGGCTCATGACAGAAATTCTGAAACAGACAGCGAAGATAATATATAGCTTATTACTAAAGAAAGCGAAGATGTTCTCTGCTGCTCTAACAGCTGAAGACTTCAAATAACAGATTTATTCCATATAGCAGATATCCTACAATGGAGCACATTTTATCCAAGGAACAGATCTGTGAACTTGTTATTATATTTCTTATTTTCCAAAGAAAAAAAATAGTCCTAGTCACATCAATCCATATCGATGTCCTCATCTATGGTATTAGAAGCTTCTGGCCTAAATTCAACGGCATTTTTTTAAATTCAAGGTAAGAGTAAAGATTTTCATTCTGGAAGCTGTACACTTGTTCTAAAGTTGCCTTTGCCAAAACCCAGGAAAGCATTGTGTCCCTTGTGGGAGGGAGACCAATGTTACCTCCTTAACTGAGCACAACAATTGTCCTTGAACACACGCCTTAGAATATTTGTTGACAAAGCCATCATTAGGCACTAGTAATCTGAGACAATCTGGTTGGTGATATATCTCTCTTCAAAATTTCATGTTTTAATAAAACTGTGGGAAAAGTATTGGACAAAGAACTCTCGGCTGTTAGAATCCTCAGGTTTTCTTGGTCAAGAAGTAACGGGCCTGGGTTGTTTGTTTTGTTTTTCTCGTTTGCCTAGAAGTTTTTATATGCTATTCTGTAAGACTCTGCATTCCCAACTCTGTTTCAACATGTTAATGAAGCTACTGTTAGGGAGTACAGACAAGTGAATTATTATAAAACATGGTGAGATGGTTAACATCTTTAGCTGTGTTTCAGACCCATCTAAATGGCTAAGTGTGCTCTATGCATACTCATCATATGACAACAAAAAAATGAAGGAAAGCTGAATAACACATTCCAGAGGAGACCAAACTGATGACCCAGAAAGCATATGGGAAAGTCCCTCTGGGAGTCTTTTTTATTCCATCTGTAATACTTGATTTTGACAGGAAAAGAGCTGTTTCAAGCAATTATCACAGTGCTCCAATTCAGCTTTTTAGACGACAATCCACTAAAGAATACTCCATCAAATACAGAGCTGTAGTAAACATGCTTAAAAATTTCACCCTTCAAGTTACATTTTGTCAGTTATTCCAAAGTCTGTATTAGCTACCTGTTGATTTCTGGATGAAGTTTAAGAGATTAGAATTGCTTGCCCAAGTACTAAATCGCTTGGGATCTGCATTTTTCCCCCATTACAAGATGATCCTTTCAGTAATTTGAATTCTTTTGATGAAAATACATAATCTTTCAAAAGCTAGCCAGCTGAGGCATTTTCAAAAAACAGGTGATTTAAATTTTCCGTATCGTACAAGTTAGTTAGTAGGTCTAACAAACACAGAAATACATTTGCAGGATCTTTATCTTCTGTAATAAAAAATAATTACATGGTACATTGTATCTGTCTTTTATAGGACAATACCATGGTAAGAAGATAGGTAATAACAGAAGATTTTTTCAACCATTAGTAAAAAAGATTATTAAGAAATTAGCAGAAAAAAATATCTTAATGCAATTCAGTTCAAATTAAGAGGAAAACATAGTGCAGTTACACTCTACTTAAGACTGTAAAAATCCGTATCTACTTACAACATGTTTGTATGTGGGATTAAATTCTCCTTCTCCCTAATATTTCAAGCCCAACATTTTTCAAGATTTAGTCAGCGTTCTTTCATCTATTAGCATAAAAATATTAACTGTTCAGGGGATTAACAGAACCCAGGTTTACCCAAATTTTACAGACAGAAAAATCTAGAGGTCTTTTAGTGAGCCAAAAAGCATTTACCTTCGTTTCAAACACCATACTGCCACCTAGTCGACAACCTAATGAACTATGCTGTCCTCGTACTTAATGCACTGCAATTACAGCTAAAGCCATGGAATAAAAATTAAATCGTTTCCTAACAATACGTTTGTGCAAGGACTAAGGTATCAGAAGCCACGAGAGCTCCAACTAACTTCCTCGCCCAGTAGAAATACTCTGGCAGCACAAAGCAAGCAGCAACTGCAGCTTTCAGAATTCATTTGCAACACGTCACTCACTTTCTGCAGGAAGAGCAGATGTATTCAGGCAGCATTCCGACGTGGTAGCTGCTACTTATTTGTAGTTATAGTTGTGAAATAACTATACCAAGTGTAAAACAAGGAATTAACTAGACTCAGTACCATCAAGTAAGCAATCAGTCCAAAATAATTAACATTAAACAGATTTACACTGAGGAATGTAATGAAGAAAACCATACCCATATGCGAGACACCTAAAGATCTGTGAAATTTAGTTTCCTCAATTAAAGAAGGCTGTCTGCTATGTAAGCATCATTCAGAACCATGCTGACTTGTGGAGTGTTTCTTACATGACAGTCTCATTAAGGGGAATAAATTGCTCTCTTGGCTAAATCTAATCCAAAAGATTAGGGACATGGCAGCAGGAGGAGCAAATACAATCTCCTGTGTCAGCAAGTTCAGGCACTACTGATATTTAACTTCTTTCCAACATTTTGCAAATACCTATTTTATATTCAGAAAGAACTGATTTGCCTGCAGGCTGATTTGTTTTTTTCCTTCTCTTTTCTTTTACATGTGTCTGTCAAGAAGTACTACTCTTTCCTCTACAAACCGTTCCTCAACACAACTTCCACTAAAATGTCTATTAAATATTTTGGGATCCATATGGTAAAGCTTCAAAAGGAAGAAATTATTATCTCAATGGGGCATAATATGCTAAGAAAATTGTTTGGTTTTTGCCTGAGCATCACAGATAACATCGAAATCAGTGAAAAAAATTCCCATCTCACCATTAGAACAATTTCCTAATTCTATATATATGCATCCTACTATAGGTTAGTGTAAGGACGACTCTGCAGCACCAGGTTTGGAACAGCTCCCACAGGAGGTCAGGAACAGCAGGAGAAGGCAAGGAGCAGCCTTGTACCAGGATAGAGACACTCACCCCCATGCCACAGCACCCCCAAAACTGCAGAGCAGCAGAGACTGAAGAAAACAGGTGGATGTTCTTCCCCCTCTGAGTACCCAGTGTAATACATGATCAACAGGTACAGGATTTTTGCAAGACAGAATGCATGATATTTCTGTAAAGATGCCTTAGAAGACCATAATTACATGGCATAGTGATAAAAACTTGAATGCAGAAGGCATAAGAAACCAAAACAGGAACACTTTTAAGATGACACATAAATATACCGAAGACAGTATTTTTACTTTTTTTTTTTGTGTTAGCCTTTACCAGGAACATATGAGACAGCATGACTTAGATCTTACTAGAAATATTCTATAAATATGGATGTTTTACATATTTGTTCAAATTCCTAAGTGAAAGACAAGAATTAAACTTTCCTACTGAGGATAAATTTTGCAACTTGAAGCACTCTGCTGTTGGCTACACGTTTAGTTATTTTTTCAACTAAAAATTATTGCCATGGCTGTAGTGACATGCAACTGGGACTGGGGTGTCAGAGGAAACTAAACCAGAAAGGACACCCTGGTTTCAAACCAGGAACGCTTCTCTACCTGTAACATGCTGGGTCAGACACAAGCAATGCAATTATTACGTCAAATAAGCTAAGTGAGGGTATACACGCAAGTGCAAGGAGAGACGCATGGGAACCAGAGGAGGAATTCTTATGTACTTTTTTTGCCCCTTTGGATACAGAACAGACTTGGAAAAGGTGGCACTGACAGAAAAGATGCGCCAGGTATTAACGTATTTTCCTCACAGCCCTGTAGCATGGTGAAACTGCTCTTACGCTGAGAGGGGAGTGGCCCGGCTACAAATTCAAATAAGTATTTCCAGACTCTGGATGGGGCATTGCATAAACAAATCCATATAAAAAGCAAGAGACTAAGCCCTATGCAATAAAAATGAGGAAAGACGCTGCTCTCTCCAGGACAGGCCCAAGATTAACAGCGCCATGGCCTCCCAGGCCCAGCTGGAAAACGGCTTTTTTAAACCCTTGTTTCCCCCCTCGGCCAGAGAGGAGGCGGGTTGCTCTCCAGCGGGAGCCGCCGCCCTCCGCCGCACCCCCGGCAGGCAGCACCGCCTTACCGCGCTCTCCGGGCAGGGAGCCGGGGGCCGCCCGCCTCCCCGCCGCCTTCCCGCCACGGGCCGCCGCCTCACGGCAGGGCCGCTCTCCTCAGGTGGGCCTGAGGCACGCCCGCTGCCGAGCGGGACGGGGAGAGGCAGCAGACATTGGCGCTACAGTTCATTTCATCATACAGTTAATGCTACTTTGTTAGCGGTCCTTAAGAGTAGGACACTTAATCCTTTTCAGTCTGAAACGTCACCCTCGCTGGAAGCGAGCCGTACCCCCAAGCCCAGCTCCCCCAAGGAAAGCAGCAGAGGAGCAGACACCCCCGGGGCACAAAGGCTCTATGCTTGGCGCACTCCGAACACCGCAAAGCACGGAAATGCGGTTAATGCCCCCCACACCCTTAACTCTGCCCTCTAGTGACAGACACCACGCGTAAATCCACTTCTAAAGCGAATGGGACTGACAATTTGTTTTTTAAAGGCGTATCTGATACTTTTTTCCTTACCTTACACATCCCACTATGTAGTTCTGAAGCATATGAGTACTTTGCTTTAATTTGTACTACTTTTCCCCATCAGTGATTTTTTTTGGCACAAAAAATTAGACTTATCTACTTGACTTTGCTTAAACCGTATTGTTTAACTGCTAGTTAAAGCACACACAGAACTGAGGAAAAGGTGATTTGGCTTTTGGGAGGTACACAGCCCAACTTTGTTAGAACGCACGTGAAGAAGGAAATACTTTCTATCAAAATCAACATTTCCAAACTACTAAAGTTAAAAAATATATTATTTTTAAATGGGATACCCAAAATAATATCTGCTCAGCATAAAAAAAAAAAAAAGGCAGAATGCTGGTGATCTACAGGATCAGATATAAAGATACAAGAATGATACTCTTACTCAGTCCAAATAATTTCTCGTGAAAAAACCTTGGTTTTCTTGGCTAGGTGGCTTCATCAGCACAGAGTCCCACAGGAATATTCTTAGGAAGGCCGATTCCAGTGACACGGGAAACCTGCGGCGACACCGACCCTCCCGACTGCTTCCTGTGCCTATGCAAGAGGGAAGCTCCTTTCCAACGCGTGATCAAGGTAGTCCTCGTTAACCGCACCACGTGCCACCATGGTCGTGCTCATGAGTTGGAGTGCTGGGGTTTCCATGTATCACAAATGGATCTTTACAGATGTATTACAGCAAAAATCCTCTGCTAACACATACGAGGCTTAAGCTAGTAGAGGAACTGAGCAGTGTGTTGCTTGAGACTGTATTGCCCCCATAGGTCTTCATGGCTGTTCTGAGTATTACTGGATGACTAGTGGAAATACACAAGCGGAACATCCTATCTGTCCAGGGAGACCTGCCAGTGGATTTTCACTTTTCAATGAAAAATTGACCTTTTATTTTACACAAATACTTAGTTCGACCTTCAGCTGCAAAATCTTATGCATTTAGAACCCAATCCTGCTCTCACTCCCACTGACTTCAAGGTAAAAAGAGCCAGATAGCACAACAAGCATAGCATGTTAAATACAAGTGTATTATTTAAAGATCAGACAATACAAAATGTTTTGTCCAACTCTTCTTTGCAATTTTCATAGAAAACGGTAAGAGAATTAAAACTGAAAATATGATATCCAGCAAATTTTTTATAATAGCACTATTTAAAGAACTACCGCAACATTTTAGACAGTTTAATGGAGAGCATCTTCAAAATTGTATGCTGTTATTCGTTACTTATGTAATAACCATAGTGTCAGTTTATGACTTTACCAATTAAGAAGTTCTTTGCAAAACTTAACATTCATTTTTATCACTATCTTTATATCATTAATAAATTAATGCTGAACTGCTGCATGGAAGACAACCTAGGTATAAGAGCAAGAAAGGGAATACAAAGTCACACAACTGAGGCAAAGCGTAACAGGAGTATAATGTGAAAATGAGCACTGTGATAAAAGGGTATGCAGGAACTTATTTATCAAGGATTTACATTTAACATGGAATGCAAGCTGAAGTCATCTAATAACTGGCTATTAGGGTCTATTAATTTTGCTTGATCAAACTTGAAAGAGGCAAAAAGAAACTGGATAATGAACATGAGAAATAGGTTTTCACTAACCATTTAATTTCCTGGACTAGGGGAATAGAACAATCTAAGTTACTTGTAGAAATATATGTCCTATCTTAAAAGAAAACAAAACAGAAATCTGAAGCTGATATAGGGACCCTTTTTGCTTATTTTCCTCTCTATGCTAAAATTCAAGTACAAATGTCCAAAAAAATTGTTTTTGACTCAAGACTGCTTGCATTTCACCTGGATTACTGTCTTCAACAACAGTATGAACTTCCGTGAAAGCATCATTTCTGTAAATTGTAGAGTGCATGTGTCTTTCAATTAAGTTCATAGCAAATAGTTATGTATATTTAATGTTACACATAAATCACATTTTATGGAAACATAACATAGTCACTGTGGAATGAGGTGCTTTTTTTTCCCCCTGTAATCCTATGATTTACTTGGCAAAACCTAAAATATTTATTTGAAACAATGATACCTGGAAATGTAATATTTTCCAACGTACAATTCAGAAAGCATTCTTTTGCAGAAGTTTTGAAAAATGTAATCTAGATCTGTTAGACGGGGACATAGTTTGGACTGTCACCAGTAACATGAGATTTATTCCTGTCAAGGCCATAGTTGGAAGCTAAAGAAATGAATAGAGCTCAGCACCAGAGTTCCACTTCTCTTCCTCCCACATTAAATGGATCTGTAGGTCTCCCTACACTACTTTTGTTACTTTTTCTCAAACCAGGGGGTGGGAAGAGGGACGTGAAGGAGGAAAATTAATTTCTTTCCATCGTCTCTGCATACCAAAAATATGGTTTGGGCCTCCTGTTTTTGATTTTTAAATCCTTTCAGATTCTATTGTCTCAAGTCTTTCAAAAAAGCTTTATGCGTTAGATCCTTTGTCCTTAGAGCAGCTGTATTTTCGTTGCTTCTTGCTCTGGGTATCTCCCCATTTTCTGAATAGTGCCACATTCACACAAACCAGCCAACCAGTGATGGCTAATAAAGCTCAGTTGTTCTGCCTGTGGCAGAAGCAGTCCTGATCCAAGAAAACAATTAAATGTATACTTACCCTTTAGCTTTTTGCTATCAATGACACTATTCACAAGTTAAAGTTATGTACACAGTCAACTGCTTTGCTGAACAGTCACCATCAAAAAAAGATTAAACCCCAAAAATGTCTGCTACAAGTAACAAGTTTCTTAATCTGAGATTCCACCCCCACATTTTTTTTTTAATCTGAACTGCCTGCTTAAAGGAACATTAACACAATCTCAGTTTTCTTCCTTACATTAAGGACTTAAACTGAACCCACACCGAGTGTACTGACAGCTTGTGCCTCACTCGTGCAGGGAGTGCTATTTAAAAAAAAAAAAAAAGCTTATGTATGTAAAATAAAGTCTGTCTTAAGACAAGAAAATAATTTCTAGTAGTGTCACTCTGAGCATCTCTCAAATACGCATTTCCAATACCTTAAAATAACTTGTTGACCTGTTTTTTCAATTATAAAACTCTGCTCAAATATATCCCTAGCATAAGAAAAATGGTATGATTCAAAACAATTTTTAAATAAAAGCAAGAAAATATTTTTCTTCTATATTTAGCTCAAATGAAAAGGATGACCTTTTGACCACATAAAAAAAACCCCACTAATGCTACAAAGGTATATAAAGTCAGGCACAATTCTTCTTTGGCATTTTTCTGGCATTTTTTTAAAAAGGGTGTGGGGTGTTCAGGGTTTGGGTTGTTTTTTTTTTAACATACTTCTTGTTGTTGTTATTGTAGTTGTTAAAAGAAAACCAAAACTAGCAAGTACTATCAAATTCAATGGGTGATTTTATTGGGAATAGCATCAGACCTAAAATTATCACATACTGACATCTGAAAGACATCACAGAATGGTCACAGAATGGTCGGGGTTGGAAGGAACCTCAAGAGATCATCTTGTCCAACCCCCCTGCTTAAGCAGGTAAAGACTTAAGTCTCTTTCAATTTTGTTCTTCATAATTGTGTTATACAAAAGAAGCTGGTGTAAGAGATCGGGGGGAGGGGAAGAATCAGAGACTCTTTGGCTGACTGGATGTGTTACATTAATTTCTTAATATGTGAAGGAGTGGATTACCCCTCTAACAGCAATGGGAAATTAGTTTCTTTATTTCTTCATTAAGACTGTGGGAGGGAAATTAATTTTCTACTCTGGTTTTCAAAATTAATTGAATATATCTTTATTAAAGTGATAAATATATACACATACTTTTTGGTTGAAAGAATTCTCTAAATTAATCCTAAACAGACATTTTCAAAGCAGTTTGTTAGCTCATGGTTAATTTTTTTGTTTCATTTTCTGATGTTATAAAATATTGAAAAAAAGGAACATATAAACCCAGTATAATAAATCTGACTCTAGAAAAAAGTATCTGAAAATAGTTTTTCTAGAGTATTTTTTGTAGTATTAGTTAAATCGCATATTGTTTAGTCTTCATTTCTTCCTTCTCTGACTGTATTGCTTTTGTACTATGTTCTTGCAGCTTGTAATGTGTCCCTAAGCATCTATGCTTTCATACATATAGGTATAGATACCAAAAAAATTTTTTATTGCTGTAACAAGAAACCATAGTTTTTAAAAGCATCATCCACTTAGTTTGAAGAATGAGGCAAAGTACCTTGAGGTGTCTAGACATCTTCATGTGTGTATTGGTATGTAGAGGAATTTACAAGGCATCTCAAAGTAACTCACTTCACTTCCTATGCACTCAATGTTTTTATCTGTTTGTATTGCAAATGTATTTCACGTGGTGTACTTCTACCATTGCATCATTATATTCTTTTATTTACATTCTTCAGTACTCTTTTATGCAAAGTCAACCACACCAAAGTGAGCTTAGGCCATCAGTATTTTTATTTAGCCTTCTATTGCATAAATAGTATAACCATTTTATCTAACATCTTTCTTACTGAAAAAATAAGTCATAAACATTTTTCTAAAATACTTGGACATTTAAGCATTGGAAAAAAAACTTACTGATGGCAACAGTGGATCTTCCATCTCCTGGTATCTTCAGATGAAGACTAGATGCCTTAGCAAGCAGCATGCTCTGGCCAAATGCAAGCTCTGGACTGAATACCAGAATACCACAGTGGAATCCAAAAGTTTATAACATAAGGAAAGTTAGATTTGACAGTCCTTTAGAAGCATCAAGTCCTTAATGCACTTTTGGCCTAAAGGCTCAAAAGAGTAAGAAAATTCATAAGAGAGCCCCCCAGAACTTAATTTTCCTCAAGTACCTCAGATGCATTAAAGCAGGGAATATAATTTCTCATACCTTATTCAATGACAATTAAAAGTCCATGCTACTTTATGGGGCCTCTATCTCCCTGCACAAACAAGTAAACCTGTCCAAAACTATATCAATATAGACACAGGTTATTTTAATTTAATCTTTTTTAGTTTTTTAATTTAAATGGCTGACTCCGCAACTTCTACCATCTTTCATGAGTTACTATATTATTTTTTCTTAAAGAAAAATTTAAGAATTAAATCAGAAGACAATTATTTTTGAAATTGCACTGCAGTTACTATAAACCCAGACTCAAACTCTAACCTCTGCCACTAATTCCCAAGTGAATGTCACCAATTTCTTAGTAAGATCTGTTACTGTCTGACAGACTTGATTACCAAAAAATGCCTTGTTGTATAAAATAATAATAAAAAAATTAAAATCCATGAACGCAGAGGGCCAAACTACCTTTGTAATTCTTAAAAAACAATGACCTTTAAGGGGATTGTCCTCAATAATCACTTAGAACTTACAAATTATTTTCAACCTGAAAAATTATTTATTTAAAAGCTTGGAATATTTTTTGTGTTCATTTTCTAGGTTCAAAAAATCCAAACACAAAATTATTCCCCAAGTTACACACCAAAGACAGAAAACGCCCTACACAGTCAACAGTGACTCATCTTGGCAGAAGTTCAAGTCACCTTCTTTTCATGGGCTCCACCTTAATTTGTATTAATAGAATTCTGTTGAATTCTTATAATGATATTATTCTCATTATTCTCATTGTAAAACAAGAAGAAAAAGTGGAATACAAGTAAGTAAATACAAATTGGGGGGAAATTACAGCTAATACTAATTGAAAGGTAATAGGAAGTTCTTGTTTGGTTGGTCAAACAAGTAACATCTTAATTATAGACACACAGAGTATAGGAATTAAACATGCAAAGTTTACACTGAACAAAAGCAAGACTTTCTCAAAAGCATTCACACATCATGATTCAACCTTGATGTTTATACCATTCCATTGGAACAGTTCTTCTCTTTCAAAACTGCCAGCAATGAAGTTGCAAAATACAACTAAGAGGAAGAAGCAGAACAAGTTCTTCACTTGTTTAGATAATTTATTGCTTGATTATTAGCTTGTTAAAAAAAAAAAAAAGTCTGAGTGAGTCCACACAGCATCTTTGTTAATATGTTAACCATGATTTGCAGCCAAAACAAAACGCATTCTTTGCCCAGAGAAACAATTTAACATTAATGCATAGAGAAGTAAAATGAAACTTCAACTCTATTTCCCCCTATTAGGGGAACTTAAAGAAGCAGAACAAGAGGTCTGGATAAAAATTAAATAGCAGACAAGATCTCAACTACCTGAGGACACAAGTCAATGGCGAAATAATCAAAGAAACCATGACCAAAAATTCTCTTCCTTAGGGAAGAAAATCTATGAGCCACCCTATAATTAAAACAGTACAGAGTGGAGCCCCTTCCAACGGTGTAATATGTATTAAAATTTAAAGTCTGATAGGCTGTTACCAGTATTGCTGTTTTAATTGTCTCATGCATTCATGGAAGAGGTTGAGGGCCCTGCAATCCTCCATGTCACACAAACTCCTTCTGTCACAGCTCCAGTGAAAACACCACATTATTCCCCTCTTCCAGGAGTTTTTTTTAATTAAAAAAATGCTCCCCAAGATCAAGAAGCAAGGAAACTCCAGAAGACTTTTCATATCCAACCAGAAGAAAAAAGAAAAAAAGAAAAAAAAATATAGAAAGCATTCTCAAGCTCTTGCTCTTGAGCCAAGACTCAATAGCCTTTTCCAATATACAACAAAAATTTTGCATGAATGGGGCAACATAAGACTATGCTTATCATCCTTGCTACTGTACACATTATTAGCCCGCACACCCATAAGTCAGATGGCAGATGGCAATGGCATCATAAGAATGCTGTGAATATTAGAATACAAGACCAATGCCCAGACTTTTGATCCAAACTCATCTATTTCCTTCTTCCTCATATGAACTTCCCCTTCAGTAATGACAGCACAGTTACAGGTGCCACAACAGCCATGCAGCACACTGCATGGTCTTCGTAAGCCACCTCAATGATTTAAGGGATCTGCAATATAATTTATCCAACAGATTCTCCATAGCCAAATTGTTCATCCATGTTCTTTTTCCTGAGCTAAAGCAGAAGTCAATGAATTGCTTGCTTACCTGCCTAGGATAATCAAGATTATGTCCCTGAGAAGGAGCATTAAAGAGCTTGGCATCCGTTGCGAAATATTTTGTCTTTGTTGTGTCAAGAACTGTATATACACCCAAGATGCACTCACTAAAACTATTCTGTTGGAAACAAAGTAGTGTTTTGGGGTGCACAAAGCAAAGAGAGCCAAAAGAAGTCATACCAGTACTCCTCACTGGGCGTCTCTTTGTAGAGAGACTGCTTACCTAAATTTTCTGCATATTTTCTTAGGCAGAAAGACTATTTAGGCAGCTTGTCATCACTGAGACTATTTAGGCAGCTTGTCATCACTGACCTTAATATTTTCTGAAAAATCTTTGCTTCTGTCTAGTCCTCAAATATTTTTAGAATCAGGTTTTAGACAATAGCAAAGATTACCTTGCGCCATCAACAGACCGGCACTGGCTTTACCTCACACATGTGGCATTCTCTCATTTGGACTAAAAACCTGAAAACTCTCACTGATTGCTTCCTCAAATTCAACAAAATTCACTTTGCTCTTTATCTGGTTCTAAGGTGCTAGACCATTTTCTAGAAACTGTAATCAACATAAAAAGAACAGCAAATTACAATATGCAGGAAAAAATAGAGGTTAACACCACTGTCTAAAATCAGTAATCATGAAAAAGTAAAAATTTGATCTATTATCAACCCTAATAACCATTACATCTACTTAGATAAAAACACCTAAAAGAAGCACCTCACCTGATTAAAGCTGACTTCTACTCACCTGTGGAAATAAGGAGAATTTTTAAGATTACATGTCTGAAGAAAACCTCTTAAAAATCTCTGTCTCACCTTAAGTCTTCAAGCAACCCTCTCACTATCACAAATTCCTTGTGGATCAACCACATACACACTGATAGAAACTGACTGTATCACAGCAACAAATACAAAGTTTACAAATATATCTCCACAGCTACCAAAATAAATGCCAAGCATAACAGAAACATCAATATCTATTGCATTTATGCACATCAGAAGCCTGCATTGTTGCTGCCGCTGGGCAAAATTAAAACACAGCCAAAGCTGTCACCCTGGTACTACATTACTTCACCTACAAATAAACTGAAAGCTTAATTTTGTTAGAAAATGAAACCTTTTCAAGACACGTTTTATACAGTTCTGTCTTGTATACTTTGATAACAGATTCTCAGAAGGAACATTCAGAATTGTAAACAAAAGCAAAGCCGTAAGAGTTAGCTGAAAGGCCACCAGAGAGCTCCCTCTAGTGTGAGCAAGACAAGGAAGTAAGTTAAGTCCAACATATCAACTATACCGAGAAATGTGATACTGAGACGAGAAAGATAATGCAACAGAAATAGTTAAGGAGATAAATATTAACCCGATCTGCTTTTGCTCTACGAGAAGCAGACAGTGTCACAGAATGACAGATGGTTGAGTTTGGAAGGGATCTCTGGCTCCACCACTCCCACCCGCCCCCCAAGCCGGGCCACCTACAGCCGGCTGCCCAGGACTACGTCCAGATGGCTTTTGAACATCTCCAAGGACGGAGACTCCGCAACCTCCCTGGGCAACCTGTGCCAGGGCTTGGTCACCCTCACAGTAAAAGAGCGTTTCCTTATGTTTAGGAGGAACCTGCTGTGTTTCAGTTTATGCCCGTTGCCTCTTGTCCTGTCACTGGGCACCCCTGAAGAAAGCCTGGCTCCATCATCTTTACATCCTCCCTTCAAATATTTGTACACATCTAGGACCCCACCTCAGCTCCTTGAGGCCAAACATTTTAGTTCCCGCCTAGGGACCTTAAATATCAAAACCAACAGGATGACTTCACAAGTAAAAAAGCATCTCACCAAAACAAGACAAAACTGTGACATGAAAAGCCAGAAGCAGATTTTCATCACGCTGCTAGAAGGTTTTGACATGAATTTTATCATCTTGCATTTATTTGGGAGCACATTGTTTTAAGTGAGCCAATTTACACTGACAATTTTCTAGGGACTGTTTCCTGGAATTCTCACATCAGGACGCATACGTGCAAGTCTCACAACATACTAGTCTTTCCAACAACAAAAATAGTTCGGCCTTATTAAACTTGCTGCATCTAAAAAATATTTTGAGCAACTGACAACGCAGAATTTTAATCCTGTTAGATGAGCAGCATTCTTGGTGCCTTCAGTGGGCGCTGACAGCACTCACCAGCTGGGAGCACCAGGCCCGTTACTGAAATCAGAGCGGGTGTTTGCTTCCCCATCAGTATTAACAACACTTCCTTTCCCTTTCAAATGTTGAATATAGAGGCAAGCATATGTGAAATTCAGTCCTGCAAGGCTTTTACTGACCCTCTGTAAGCATTTTTTAGTTGACTAACTTTCCCATAAAGATTAGTACGCTGACAACAACAAAGTTTATTAATTGGATGTATGATTACTTTTGTTATTTATGTGCTATTACAAGTGGGTACCATTATTTCTGAGCAGTAAAAGCATTAGGAAAAATCCTGCCTCCTTCTGAAACATAACAACTGACACTGATCTATGAACCTGTCCTTAAAATCCTAGTTATTTTGTTATTAAAAACCTAATTTTTCTCCCATGTGTTTCTTGCTTTTCCCCCTACACTGCCATAGGATATTTGTGCCAGCATTTTTTTTCCAATTAGAAAAGTCACTAACACTCCTCTGAAAGTGAAAAACAATAACCTCAGCAGAAGTTAGTTTATCAGCTAAATTCAACCGCTTAATTCCAAAAAAATTGCATGACCAACACTGAAAAGACTTCATCATGTCTTGTGGGGATGAAGTGATAGCCTTAACTAAAAACAAAGTGATGTGTGTATCACAAATCTAAGCACATTTAAAATACACTTAAAATTCTATTATAGCATCATTACAAGAGTAATCTGGATTCCAAGTAAAGATTTAATTGACAATAGTTTGTTGAAAAATATAATTTATCATGTCTTTTATTCGACCAACCAACACGGCTGGAAAATCAGGCATTTCTGCAGGAAGGCATAAGGGACACTAGAGGGTACCCGAAAAAGTAACTGTCTTTTCCAGATATGACCTGGTCTAAAATAACCCCTCCCTACAGCATATACCATGTGGAAAAGGATAACAGGGTTACCCAAGATTTTGATATGGTTCGCTTGTTTGTTGAAGTGCTTTTTGCTGAATGCAACTGTCAAAGCCCTTTGATGTTAACTGTACAAAACCAGTAATTATAATCTAAGTTATGTCAGATTACCTTTAGTAAAAAAAGCATTACTTCTAAATCTAACTACTTGGACAGAAATTTAGTTAAGAAACATGAGAACTGCAAAGAGTTTTGTATAAAGGACAAATTTATACTATATGATTCGGGACATCAAATAAGCTATTGCAAAGAACGAACCAGACGCACACACTTCTGAAGTCTGTGAGAGGGGTCATTCTCAGTTATACATTCGTGTCATTTTCATTATTCAAATGCTTAAAAGTCCTATCTACAGTTTATCGTATCAATTGATAAATACTACATGAGCAACTAAATAACTACAAGAAATTTAGTAAGTTCTCAAATTATGGTAGGATATATTTGGATACTGGGGTGAGATAAAGGGTGTTACTTTTCATGATTCAGACAATCAAAAGAAAATCCACGATAGCACAATCTGAATGGGACACAGTTAACAAGGAATTAGATGCATTCCTGACCCAAAGTCCTCCTAATCAGAAATCACTAAAGCGTATTATCCTCTGCTATACAAAAATGCACACACCACTATTAATTTGCAGCAAAATAATCAATATATGCAGAAACAAATAACTACTGCATAAACATCTTAGATTGATATCACCCTCCTCTTGTGAGGAGGTACGTAATTCTGGTTCAATTCTTCAACAGCATCGTATTTAATTTCTCCAACAATATTTTACCAAACATCACTGCAATGAGCGAAGTTTTAAAATACAGGTAAGTAAGCATACTAGCTAGTACAGCCAATAAATTAGGCATATTTTTAAAAATGTGGATTTATATTCACCTGATGTTAAAAGCAAGTGATTTAAATTAATTTCCTATTTTTCATCTCTCAGAATATCTAATTATATATCTACTATATTGTTTACAGGTATTTAGCTGAAAAGATTGAGGACAATAACATATTTACTGATGGTTCCATCTTTCTGAGCTTCTTCATCACATAGCTAATCATAATCAAGGTTATTTTATTTGAAAAATTACATCACAAGTAGGAAAGTAACATGCAAAAGCTACTCATTGTTCAGCCATGCTGAAAACTGCATATACACAGGAGATACTCTCTTTATTCTAAGCACTTGCTGCACTCTTATTTTCTTAAATTTATCTTTTCTATGATCTATATAACCAGGCAGAATTTAAGCACACTTTTAGTCATTATTGGTAGTATAACCCTAAAATTTAATATTTCCTTACACAGTAATCAGCTTAAGATGTGTGCACTGTTGTATTCTTCACATCTTCTGCTGTAATGCTGCTTTAAACAGCAAACTTGAGTCTTAGGGTTGGGACAGCAACAATTCAGGTATAGTTCAGAAACCAGGGCAGCTCCTACCTTGGGAATAATGGTGTCAATCCACACCTGATGGGGTCAGGGATAAACCTCGCTGAGTCTTTCCTTGTTGTTCTGTCTTAAGGATATGTAGTGACAGCATAACACAAGAAAGGTTTACCTCATTAATACACGAAGGAACTAGAGGACTCACGCACACTTGCTACAGCGTCTGCCATTACCAGCTTCTCACTCATTTTTCTGTAGACACTAACATATAAAGATGTTACAGAGCTGTCATGCATCTGTGTACCTGTATAGTAGCCCTCAGTGAGGATTTCACGGATAATCCTCCAAACCATTGAGATGGGCACGTGGGAATGCAGGCTGAGCTCAGAGAAGGGCACAGAGGAGGGAGTCTTTCCGAAGTAAAGACCACCCTTTCCTGTTTTCCAGTGTATAGCTTAACCTTGTCTTGTTACATCTCCATAATAAATATCTACACTGTTTATGTTTAGTATGGTATGGTTTTGAAAAACCTCCACCACACATGCACAAGCACCCATGCAGACAGACAGAAGACACAAATTTTCTGCTAAGATCCAAACAGGCAAAAACATTTGAGTAACCACTGGTGAGCGTTAAAGATCTGAAGGCCTTTCCTGACGGAGTTCTACTGCATTGCTCCTCCACCTTTGGAGCAGGGGTGAGGTCCAGCGGAGGGTTCGGATGGGGCTGATGTGTTTCTCAGTCCACACCAGGAGCCTGGAGCCTTCTCCTCTGATGCAGGCAGGGCTGGGCCCAGGGGTCACTCTTGCCCTGAGGACATGGGGTCCACCTCCGCTCCCCAGACAACATACCTACATAAGCAATTCTAAAATCTTTTTCCCTCTCTCTTAATAATTATATGCAATGGTGGCATAACGCAATGGAGATTTACCTGTTGCTTGTACAACAGAGGTTCCTCGTACAAATTTGTTATGACACATTAAAAGTTTCTATATCCGCATGCAGGTATTTTACTTACACTTAAACGTACCACAGAGTTCTTGTGCATTCATGCCCTTGCCCTGTAGCTCTCAGCAGGGATTTTGCTGATTGATGCCACCCTCACAGAGAGAGTCATGTAGGAACTCAGGGTGAAGGCTCAACAGAGGCACACAGAGGAGGAAGCTCTAAGGTCCTTTATAAAGTTATGGCAATTTCTCCTGTTTTCCATCATGTAGGAGCTAAGTATTCTTGTCTCCTTGGTATTATCTGGATAACAAACAAGCTATACTGTTCTTCTCTTATAAAATATTGTTCTCTTAGTCCTCCACTGTGTTATCAACACACACAGAGCCATACTACACAACTTTCTGTTGAGATCTCCACCAGTTAAAAAGCATTAGAGCCACCCCAGCTTTTAAGTTGCATATTCTTCAAGCACCTCTTAACTGCAGTGTGTCTGTGCTGGTTTTGGCTGGGATAGAGTCAATTTTATTCAGAGTAGCTGGTATGGAGCTGTGTTTTGGGTTTGTGCTGCAAACAGCGTTGATAACACAGGGGTGTTTTAGCTGTTGCTGAGCAGTGCTGACACAGAGCCAAGGCCTTTTCTGCCTCTCACCCCCCCCACCAGCGAGGGACTGGGGGTGCACGAGGAGCTGGGAGGGGACACAGCCAGGACAGTGACCCCAACTGACCCCAGGGACGTCCCACACCATACGGCATCATGCTCGGCATGTAGAGCTGGGGGAAGAAGAAGGAAGTGGGGGACATTGGGAGTGATGGCGTTTGTCTCCCCAAGTAACCATTATGCGTGATGGAGCCCTGCTTTCCTGGAGACGGCTGAACACCCGCCTGCCCATGGGGAGCAGTGAATGAATTCCTTGTTTTGCTTTGCTTGCGTGCGCGGCTTTTGCTTTACCTGTTAAACTGCCTTTATCTCAACCCATGAGTTTCCTCACTTTTACTCTTCCAATTCTCTCCCCCATCCTGCCAGGGAGGGGAGAGCGGCCAAGTGGTGGTGTGGTGCTTAGTTGCTGGCAGTCCTGATGTCATAAAGTAAATATTTAACTACAATGGTCATTCCTCTAAACAGCTTTTCTTATTTCACACATCAGACGTTTCTGGTTTTGTCCAGGGAGTATCTGATCACTTCCACCAGCGTTATCCAATAGCCTTATTCTACTCTTTCCTGCTTCCGTATACACAAGTCACTCCAGCACTCAATAAATAACACAATCCAGAGTCGCTATAGGAGATACGCTAGCACAGACACAAGTCACTCTCAGTGCCTGGATTTCCTGGTAGCAGGATCATTCCACCCGTGTCTCAAGCTTCTTTGGTGTACAATTTTTGACCCAACCCATCCCAAATTTCTTTGCATATTTAATGTTACCAGCACACTGTGTTAAACACGTTCCCAACCGTACCTTTTTAAAGGCTTTCCAAGTACCACTTCTCGTCCTTGCCAAACACCACACATGGTTTGGGAAAACGCTTTTAAAGCAAATGTACTCAACTGCTTCTCTCTTGTCCTTTGGGGAAGCCAAACCAGCCACAGATCGACGTGCTTGCGCCTGGCTTCTGCACTGGGAGAGTGAAGAGAGGCCCCCAGAGCAGCATGTGCTAGCAGAGACCAACCTCCTGCACTTCTGGGAACCAAATCTGCGGCTCTCTAGCCTTTCAGAAGGGTGTAAAGATTTGCTTCACTGATACAGAGACCCAAACCCAAGTTATTTTCACATGTGCAAAACTTACGTCGGTCCCCCCCCCGTGGTTAGCTGTCTGGATAGAAAAGCCTGGCGGAGACAAAGCACTCCCGTTAGGTAAGTAATTAACTGCGGGTAAGCAGCTAGGCACAAGGCACGCTGCCTCCACAGCTCCTGCTCGGCAGGCTCCGCGCCGGTAGACCGAGGGCTTTACTTCTGGGGAGAAAAAAGCCAGGCGAGGTTTTCAGCATTCATGATTAACCCAGGGCAAAAAAAGAAAAGTCAGCTTTAGCAGTACAGAGGCGCTCGCGGGAGGCGAAGGGACCGCCGCTGGCCGGCCCTCGGAGGGCTCCCGGGGCTGCGCTGAGGGGGCGCCCAGGCCGGCGGGAGCCCCGGCCCCGCCGCCG
>VZTV01016965.1:0-10845 GCA_013400875.1 Anhinga rufa | reverse complement strand
AATATTTTTTTAAGATAGTATATACTGTTTATTTGTCTCTTGAGGTACAATAATAATGCAAGTCACACCAAGAGTCTTAAGGGTTAATGAGAATCATATTTCCTGAATGTGGAAAAGTATTTCATAATACTGTACCTAACAAAAATAGTATTGCTATTTCAAGAACCCCCCCCAAAAGTCACATATTGCTCCCTACTCCCCCAAAAGACTGACCCCCAACTCATGACACCTTTCCTTTACAGAAAATAAAATTGTTCTAAGAGAAGTGTTAGTCTACCTCCTGACTTTTTAGGTCTGCTCATCTTCTCTATCACTATGTATGTACAATAACTTAAGGCTGAAAAATCAAATTTTAATGCACTCTAATATGTACATATCTCTGGCTGCTCCACAGGAGACTCCACTGACCCATTGTTCACCCTTAAGTTCAGAGAAATGCCATTCATTTCCTATTACTGTCCTGACTCTTTGCCATCCTCTATTAAGGCTATTAAACAGAGCTATCATATAATTAAGCAATAAAAAAAAAAAAACGAACTGTGGATCTTGCATAGGGAAGGAAGCTCATGGGGCATCAAGAAGCAGGCAAGCTATACTGCTGCATCTGAAACTACAGCTTTTACCCAGTGCTCTTTCCATTCCCACACATCTGGAAACAGCATGAGAACTTCTGCTAGCCAGCTCTGTTGCAGATTTCCTACACAGACACACACGCGCATGTGCGCATGGCATACATCAAATGCTGATTCAGTAACAACAGCCTGCACCTCACCCATCCCCAAATACTCATTCCCTTCACTGCTTCAGCAGTGCTGAATTGCTGTCCACTCTTTCAACCTATACCTGTATCACTGACTTCAGTTCCTCCTTTTTGCATACCTAAATCCATGTCCTGCCAGCCACCCGCACATCGCTGTTCTGACTTGCCATGCAGTTTTCAGAAGGATTTCATCATTCCTTGCAGTTCCTATCTTCTATTTCATGTTTCTTATGCAAATAGTACTTAGAGGCAGCTCTTACACCTGGGTTCTGCAGGCAATAAGCTGCTGCCATAAATTAAAACTACTCAGCTAAGTCCAGGTAAAGAGCTCAAATTTGGAGGGAATGATGAGACAGATGAGGACACAAACTGGAACAAAAAATCCAGAATGTCTTGGAAATATAAACCTGGCTCTCTGAAGCAGCAGGGCAGATGTTTTGTTTCTTCCATCTTCACCAAAATAAATATGGATGACTCTATCCAAAACTGCTTTTAAAAATAAATTGTAGCCCAGTAACAACAACTTCTGCCACTCCTAGTAAAGGGCCACAAGCTGTGCCCTGAGCTGAGAGCAGACAGAAGGCAGCAGCCCAGGGCAAGGAAGCACACAAAAGTAAACCCAAGCAGGTCCCAGGACTGAGGGGGGACATCTCCCCCGCCACGAACATCACAACTTGCCCAGCAAAGACCTCAGGATGGCGATGGTGCAACTATACCCACTGTGGGCTGGGAGAAGCCATCAACCATCAGCCTGAGGACCCAAGAGCCTGGAGGAGTTAGCACAGCACCAGACAAAAGACACTAGGGTGGGGTTTTTCTAAAACCATTTCTATAACCATTTCAAGGGTGCTATTAATAAGTGTTTTTATTTTTGTAACTGTTGTAATAACTATTTCTTGCATTTTGTTTAGATACAAACAAGCTTGTGAAGATATTAATCGGACTAAGAATAAGCTCTTGTATCTCTGTGTGTGGTACGGTCTCTTCTGACTGTAACAGGATTGTGTTTTGAACAAACTCCATTACAACAGGAAGCTAGAACGGTTTTCATCTCATTGACTTTAGCAGATAATGTGAAGTAGTGGTTAATGTAAGTATAAGAAACACTATATGATGGCATCTTTTCATTATGTTTCCAGGAGATGTTTAAAAAAGAGGGAAAGTGGAACAAACACAATAGCACAATAGCACATATTTTCCCAAACTATGAGTCACAGTTGTTCTAAGATGGTAATATAGAAAAAAATTAAAAACAAAAACCAAAACCTTAATATATAACTACAGAGATTTTAAAAAAGGAATGCAAATAATTAAATTTAGGAAATTTTAATGTTTACAAAGCTGCAGAAATTAACAGAGATTCAATTCTTGGGTGTTTCTCTATTAACAATTGCTTGAAAGGAGGAACATATTTGGGTAAATTAGTCTGACTGAAGAAAAAAGCACAGGAAAGAAAAAATCCTACATCAGGCTAAGAAAAAATGTGAAGATATCTAAATTGGTGTCTCTTTAATATATCTAAGTTCAAGCTCCATATAGCTAAGGTGTTTTAAAGATGTCTTATTTCTACAGTTGTAATGATGTAGCAATTTATTCCTTGATGTAATGATTCCAGTAGGAAGTGTCCTGACGCCTTCATGAGACAAAACGATCCTCCAGATTAAACCATTATTACAGGATAGTATGAGTGCTTTTTGGCCCTCACCTCTGCAAGCTCATTAGAAGACTAAAATAAAATAAGAAAGGTTCTAGCTCCTTCTAGGGTTTTACACTCATCAATTTTAACTTTGGATTTCCAGCAACGCTGAACGTCTGAGACCACAAATATCAATTGCTTGATGCTCCATTGCCTAACATTTTTTGTAGTCTTTGTCATATAAGCATGCCAGCGATGAAATGACTTCAAATCATGGTAGCATTATATACCTTCTCACATAGCTATAAGTGACCATGAGAGGTGGCAGCCAATGGATAACTGGGTCCATAGCACCTACCAGGTCCAAATGAGGACACTTGCTTGTTTTAAGCCAGCAGGCAGGTTAGATCTAGACTTTATCAGCATATATGCCTCCCTTATATACTATAAAACACATGAGCCAGCTTTTAAGTGATAGGTGAGGAGCTACTGAGTCTCATGACTCTGGGTTGCAGAACTTCAGAACACTGCAAGGATACGAGACATCTGATGGACTTAAATTTATCCTTCAGCGAGATGAAGGCGGTAGCAAGTATAAGTATATAAACCCTTATTAGGAAAATTATGGGCAACTAAGACAGTACCTGTGCTTTTTTATTGCCCTACCACAGACTGTCCCACTGAAAATGAGGTGTCTCCCCTACCAAACAAACTTCAGGGAAGGAAGAAGTGAGTTCACCTTCTACAGTGCAAATGATCTGCATGTCTACTTAACTATTTTTTTCTTTTTTTCTTTTATTTTTTCTTACTTAAAAGTTCTGAATATAGTCTGTTGATTGGAAAGCTCTGTCACCAATACTCATTCAGAATACACAGAAAAGTACTTACAGATCCAGATGGGATAAAGTGTTCCTTTAGGTAAATCTTAAAAATAAAGGGGCTTCATAAGACTGTTATATGGACACAGACAAACTGCCAAAGTTCAGAGTTTTTCACATATGAGATTCTGGCTTGAACTCTTTTTTAATATTAAAATGAAAGTTAACCAACAGAAATTACTTCCCCATAGTGAGTGGGGTTTTCCTAGCAGTCATAGACTATTGTTGAAGGCAGCAGTTACTGCCAGGGACAGCAGCTGTACTGTGCCAGTGCTGTGCTCAATTTTATCATTTTTACTTCGTTGTGTTGCTTGTTTTCACACTTCTAAAGGTGTCTTTCTATGCCAGCTACTTCCATAATAAAAGCCTGACTGTGATGAAAATGTTGAGGCAATTTCTTCAAGAATTGCTCACAGTGGGCATAACTTGACATTTGATGCATTTTAGAGGTTGCACCAGAACCAAGAGAATACATTTTGGGACTTAGCTTCCTATTTCATTTCCTCTATGTGACAGGAAAAGACAAATGTGGGAAATGTGGGCAAAAAAGAAGATTCAGAAAGAAAGACATCCTTCCCAACAAATGCTGAATTTAGACAGAAAGACAAACACCTTTATCCCAAAGAAAGTCACAAACTACAAATTCCAAAAGTTTAAAGTACAGAAGGTCAAAACCTTATCTTTGCCCTTTTTGCTCAACATATTTGATCATATGATTTTTAGATAGTGAGAGAAAGCAAGAATAATTTTAAAAATCACTGCTATTAACCCCACAGAACACATTTTCTGCCATACAAGGAGGTATATCCTCACGTGGATTAAAAACATTAAGAAAAGATAGCGGACTAAGGTTCACAATGACATACAGAGAATAAAACATTTCCCAGCAGGTCATTATATGAATAGCATAGTCCAGAAATACCTGGGGCATACTTTTCTAAAAAAGCAAATACATATTTTCATTCCACAATCACAAGCAATAGAAAAGACAGACACTGGAATGCATGCCAAGTACTATGCAAAACCCTACAAGTTCTGTAATTTTTCACATTAAAAACAACATATGCTTTATACAGTAACAAGAAACTGACTTTACCTTTCATTTGTAATGTTTTTATTACATTTTTTGTCCAATAATCCATCTGTGAGCCTCATTATGCTCTGACTACTAGAGTAGTCTATCACATAATGTTTTACAAATTTGCCTTTTAAAATTAATTTATAACTCAGGAAGAGTTCTCAATCTCTCATTTAGAAAAAAACAAGTTCTATGAAACAAAAATGAAGGGGGAGAAGCTGGTAAGTTTTCTGCCTAGAATCTACAGAATTATAAAAGAATAAGAAAAAAGGCTGTAATATAAGTAAATAAACCATTTATTTCAACTAAGTATGTTTCATATATGTATTATATATCTATGCATCTATATAAAATGCTGCACACACTTAATCTGATAAGAGATTAGTTAAAAAACTGAACTCAATTATACTGTAAAAAGAGAATCCACATAATAACTTCTGATTAAAAGACTAACTATAAATTTACCCCTGCACTTTCTTCCTTATGTCACCATGTGTTTCCATGGTTACTCAATTTTAGAAATCACTGAGTCTTACTGGAATATGAATAATGAACATACTTCTTTATCAATACATTTTATGCAAAGATCAACCAGGCTAGATTTCTGAGTAGTACGAAGTAATTTTCCCTTCTTTTATTTTTTTAATTATTATTTAAATACTACATCAGGCATACATATAAACAAAGGAAGCAAGTAAAATCAAATGTCAAAGAAATATTACAATTAAAATTGAGATTGAACTTTAATTCTACTTCCAAATTTGAGTAATAAATTTCTCAAATTCTTCTTAATGTATGTGTATATTTATTGAAAATATTTTGTTGATTCCTAGTGCTGACAATAGAAAGGGAAAGGAGAGGGAGAGAAAAGTGTTTTATGTTTGATAGAAGCATGGCTTTGTAGTTTACAGAAAGTAATCCAAGCAAATATTCTTGATTGAAACTTCATTCTAGAGGCAAGTTATTATTTTCATTCTGTTGCTAAACAGATCACAATAAAAGCAGATTTGTTCAGCTCCTAGCTGAAATCTATATGTTGTAGGATGCGCACAGATACCAGGCTATCTGTAAATTTGGTTTGTCATGATACAGATGCATGGAGAGAATCCTTTTTTTTCTGAGCCACCATTTTCAAAGCATTACTCATGCAAAAAATTCCTCCCATGCTGAAGGGTAGTAGGGATAAAGATGGAGACACTACAAAATCATTGCTATAAGTAGCTAAAAGACTGGGGTTAATTGCATCCTCCTTTTCTTTTCCAACGCTATCACCTATATGAGTGCATTTATTTAAACAATATTTTGCAGGCACAAAAAATACCTTTTAAGTGCAGTCTTTCAATGTAAGCCATCTACATTTTCCTTTTAAAGAGACATGATTATTTACAACTCCAGTGATTGCAACTCATGTATTATTCCCTCACCATGGTTACCAAAATAGATAAATAAGAAGAAAATTATTAATAACTGACTAGAGAAAAATAAATTAAGAAAAATATATTTTTTTTCAGTATTATGCCAGCAACTGAAATACTGGAAAAAATAGGCAAAATGGCATACCACGATTAAAAAATAATATATATCTATAGTTTACTGAGTCTTCTAATTTACACTTTCTCTCAAAGGTACTCTAATATTATATCTTTCATATCTACCACAGTAACATTTAAGTACTAAAAGAACATAACTTGTCAGTAGTTCAGCTATAGTTATAAAAAAGTGGTGGTTAAATCATAGAATCATGGAATCATTGAATGGTTTGGGTTGGAAAAGATCTTTGAAGATCATCTAGTCCAACCCCACTGCCATGGACAGGAACATCTCCCACTAGATCAGGTTGCTCAAAGCCCCATCCAATCTGACCTTGACGCTTTCAGGGATGGGGCGTTCACAACTTCTCTGGGCAACCTGTTCCAGTGCCTCACCACCCTCATCACAAAGAATTTCTTCCTTGTGTCCAATCTACACCTACCCTCTTTCAGTTTAAAACCATTGCCCCTCATCCTGTCACAACAGGCCCTGGTAAAAAGTCTCTCTCCACCTTTCTTATAAGCCCCTTTGAAGTATTGAAAGGCCACAAGAAGGTCTCCCAAGAGCCTTCTTTTTTCCAAGCTGAACAACCCCAACTCTCTTAGCCTTTCTTCATAGGGAAGGTAATCCAGCCCTCTAGCCATTTTCATGGCCCTTTCCTCTGGACCCGCTCCAACAGGTCCATGTCTTTCCTGCGCTGAGGGCTCCAGAGCTGGACACAGCACTGCAGGTGCGGTCTCACCAGAGCAGAGGGACAGAATCACCTCCCTCGACCTGCTGGCCACGCTGCTTTTGATGCAGCCCAGGATACGGTTGGCTTTCTGGGCTGCAAGCGCACATTGTTGGCTCATGTCCAGCTTTTCATCCACCAGTACCACCAAGTCCTTCTCCACAGAGCTGCTCTCAATCCCTTCAATCCTCAGCCTGTATTGGTATTGGGAATTGCTGCAGCACAGGTGCTGGACCTTGGCCTTGTTGAACTTCATGAGGTTTTATATGGGCCCATTCCTCAAGGCCATCAAAGTTCCTCTGGATGACATCCTTTCACTCAAGCAAATCAATTGCACCGCTTAGCTTGGTGTCATCTGCAAACTTGCTGAGGATGCACTCAATCCCACTGTCTGTGTCATTGATAAATACATTAAATAGTACTGGTCCCAGTACAGACTCTCAAGGGGCACCACTCATTATCGGTTTCCACTTGGACATTGAGCCACTGACTGTAACTCTTTGGGCATGGCCATTCAGCCATTCCTTATCCACCTAACAGTCCAACCGTCAACCCCAAATCTCTGCAATTTAGCAGCAAGAATGTTGTGGGGGACTGTATCAAAGGTCGTACAGAAGTCCAGGTAGATGACAACCATAGCTCCTCCCTTGTCCCCTGATGTAGTCACCAAATTGTAGAGGACCGCTAGATTAGTCAGGCATGATTTGCCCTTGGTGAGACCATGTTGGCCGTCTCTGATCACCTCCCTGTCTTCCCAAGGTTTCAACATGTTTCCATGAGAATCTGTTCCACGATCCAACCAGGCACGGAAAGTGAGGCTGACAGGTCAGTAGTTCCCAGGGTCCTCCTTTTTACTCTTTTTAAAAATGGGCATGATGTTTCCTTTTTTCCAGTTATTGGGGACTTTGCTTGACTGCCACAACTTTTGAAATGTGATTAAGAGTGGCTTGGCAACTAGATCAGCCAGTTCCCTCGTGTCCCTGGGATGCATCTCGTTGGGTCCCATGGACTTATGTATGTTCAAGTTGGTGTCAAACCAACCAGTTGTTCAAGGTGATCTCAAACCTGATCTTCTTCTACAAGTTCCCGCCAGTCCCTGCCCTGAAATCCCCCCAGTCCCTGCCCTGAGATTCAGGAGCTTGGGAGATATGAAGTAAGAGATTACTACTGAAAACTGATGCAAAAAATATTTTAATACTAATGTTCCTCAATTCAATCTATTGTCTACAAAATAACAGTACATATTAGTCTTTTAAGAAAATCAGTGCAGATATCTTTTCAGCTACATGAGACATAGATACCAAGTTCTGAATAAAATTACCAAAAATGTATACAAAATCTCACACCCAAGCATCCCAAATAGCCCAATAAAGGTCCAGTCTGCTAACTAAATTCCAGATAAACTTTTATCACCTCCCTATCACCAGATTCAATTTGCAGTGTTTACTCGTTCTCATTCGAGCCCCCAAAACTTTTAATATATTTGCATAAAAATGTAACATACTCATATAGGCTCAAAATACCACTGAATGAAACGTGCTAGGATTTTATCAACCTGAATCTGCCTCAAAGGTCAAGCTTATGTCCTTCTATGTAAGACAAAAATCAATTCTTACAAAAAGCAGAAATAGTTGACTGGATCAAAAGTCAATTGATACTTCAAGCACTGAGGAGGGGTTTTTTTGTTTGGTTGGTTTGGGTTTTTTTCAGGGTTTTTTCTCCTCTCCTGCCAACACTTGGTTTGCATTTTAATAAAAAAGGAATTTGAAATTTTATTTCATTAGTTCTCTTCAGAGATGTCAGGACTGAAAACTGTTTATGAGTCAGGATGCTCAGTCTTCAGCAGAGTGTCACTTCGGTGTGACAAGCAAGACAGACTGAGCAGCTTCCAAGGCAGCACTACACTTCAGGAGGACGTATCTCTAAGGCCATTTTGGATAACTACTTTCAGCACTATCAGCTGACAAATTGCAGAATGAAATTAGGACTCTACTGTACTCCATGTAGGTTCATATGCAGCATGAGGCTCCCATCACTCTGGTGGTTGAACCACAGTGCCACTGTCATCTCCAGTGGCACAGAAACTAACATCCATCAGAGGCAATGCACTGTCCCACCTCTCACTTGGATATCTGCCTACAAACAGGCATTGGGAACAAGGGACAGAAGAGAAGGAAAGATGATGAATCACTTACCACAGTTATTGGACAAAATCAGTTCTGGTCCACTGAACAGGATGTCCTTGCCCAGGCACTGGCAGTGGGGTGGGGGGCTGTGGGGCAGCCTCTGTGAGGAGAGGCCAGGGCTGCCCCATGCTGGACACAGACAGTTCCAGCCGGCTCCAACCCAACCGCCCCAGGGCACGGCTGAGCCCCGCAGCCACAGTGGCGGCGTCTCTTGGAAAATGTATTTAAGAAAGGGCAAAAACACCAGAGGCCAGTGAAGAGGGAGGAGGAAAAGTGTGAGAAACAGCCCTGCAGACACCAAGGTCTGAGAAGAAGGAGGAGGTGCTGCAGGTACTGGAGCAGAGATTCCCCTGCAGCCCCTAGAAAGGACCATGGTGAAGCAGGTGGCTGCTCTGCAGCCCAAGGAAAGGACCATGGTGGAACAGATCACAGATACCCATACTGCCACCTGTGGAGGACGCCCATGCCAGAAAAGGTAGATACTTCCTGAAGGAACTGTGGTCCATAGAGAGCCCATGTTGGAATAGGTTTATCCTGAAAGACTACAGACTATGGGAAGGACCCATGCTGGAGCAGGGGAAAAGTGTGAGGAACGAACTTGAATTTTAGCTTTCAGCTTCTGATTTTAAGAAGTTATATAATTTTCTTTAAAAACCAACATGCTGCAAGTGACTTCAAAACTTTCAGGAAAAATACATTAGACAATGAAAAAACAGTACATAAATAAAAACACATGAAATCTCTAAATAAGTTATTGGATCAGCTGCCCTGTATCGGCTTTTTACAATAAGGGAGAGTAGTAAGGAATTAGAGGCTTTTGTAAAATGAACTTGGTGGAAGGAGCTCATAGCACAGGAAAGGAAGAAAGTAAGAGCCATCAGTGAGTTCAGCATACTAGGAAGGGAAAAATAATTTTGCTTCCACACTTATGATTAACTAGACAAGGGGAATTACATTAAAACTAGCTAATGGAAGATGTAATAAGGTCAGCTACAGTTCCAAAAGGATAAAAAAGGAGTAAATTCAAAGAAACCAGTAGCTTACCACAAACTTCAAGCAGACCCTCTAGAAAAATCCCATCAATTATTTCATGTTAAAAAAAAAAAAAAAACAACCAAAAAAAAACTCTGTTCCATGTAATAAATAGTCTTATGGGAAGGACAAGGCTAAAATCAAGAGGCTGGGCTTAAGGGCTTTTTTCAAAGTAGTCTTGAAATTTTAGAAGGTCTGGGGGCCAAGATGTGCTGATGACAGCTTCATTTTTCCATTAACTCATTCTTTGGTTTACTTTGCTTAAAATAATTTCTATTTTCAATTGCTTAAAGGGAGCTAATGACAAATTTTATTCATCAGAGGCAAGGTTTTTTGAGGGGAGATATTTTTACAGCATAGTTATTGAAATATTAAGCCAGGCTGACTATTAAACCAAACAACTAAGACTACAAATTCAGAAGAAAAATACTTTGATTTCTGCACATGGACTCGTATTTAAATGTCAGTGATATCATGACTTTCCACATCCCATTATAAGTCTATCCTCCAAAATGCTTTGTAAGCATCACTCTTCTGCATCTGGACCTCTGTTCTGTTCTTCATTCCATACGTCTATGATACCTGCAAGTACCAGTTTGGACGCTTTGCTTCTTCCATTATGTCCAGAGAATGAGTCTATCAGTTACAAGCCCTCACAAAGAAGAGAGCTGGCAGATCTTTAAGGACATGTTCCATACAGCACAAGAGCTCTCAGTTCCCAGGTGTAAGAAATCAGGCAAGGAAGGGAAGAGACCAGCATGGCTGAGTTGAGACATGCTGGTCAAACTAAAGAGCAAGAGGGAACTGCACAGGCAGTGGAAGCAGGGACTGGTATCCTGGG
Source organism: Anhinga rufa (assembly GCA_013400875.1). Taxonomy (NCBI): domain Eukaryota; kingdom Metazoa; phylum Chordata; class Aves; order Suliformes; family Anhingidae; genus Anhinga; species Anhinga rufa. The sequence goes on along the minus strand of VZTV01016965.1, from coordinate 174 downwards.
AACAGTACAGGGATGCTGCGCAGTTGTGTAGGGATGGGGTCAGGAGGGCCAAGGCACGGCTGGAGCTGAATTTGGCAAGGGATGCAAAGAATAACAAGAAGGGTTTCTACAGGTATGTCAACCAGAAAAGGAAAGTCAAAGAAAGTGGACTGCCCTTGATGAACAAGAATGGTG
>VZTV01016961.1:0-11054 GCA_013400875.1 Anhinga rufa | reverse complement strand
GTCCCTCCGTCCCTATGTCCCTCTGTCCCACCGTCCCTCCGCGGGGGGCCGCGCCGGGCGAGGCCGGGACCGTCCCTCCGCACAGGCCTCCCGCCCCGGGCCGCCGCCCCGGTGCACCCATGGGGCGTCACCCCCTTTTTTACCTCTAATACTGCTGTTTTCACCTATTTCCTGAGGAAAACCATATTTTTTTTCCCCTCATGCTTGTTTTTATCCGCGGTGTCCCGGCACTGTGGGCCCCTCAGGGGCCGCCAGCCCCTCAGGCCACCCCGGGGCTGGGGCGGGAGGTTTTGGGGCGCATTGGTGGCACCTCCGCGGCCTCGAGGGCACCAGGCTCTTTGTCCCCTCTGGGCCCCCGGTGTGGCAGGTCCCTTCTCGGAGGGTCCCCAGGCGTGGGGTGAACCCCCGGGGTCCCTCCTGCCACCGCAGGGCATAAGCGGATGCTCCAGGAGCTCTGCGGTCTGACACCTGTGTTGCCTCATCAGGCAGATATTTGAATTTAATTGACAGACACATTCCTCGGATGGGTTTTAATTACTCATCCTTCTTGAATCCTTATAATGATTGGCAAGAAAAGAGGGAGCCAAGAAGGCAAAAATCCTGCAATGTGTTTTAACTCCGCGAGAAAAATCCACAAAGGGTTTTGCCAAAATTCCCAGCTGATGGCCATTACCCCAGAAAGGAAATATAAATCTCACAGGAGTCAGTTTATTTGCTGCCTTCTGCTGACTTCTTCACCCCGCTGCTACCCTTACGAAGGAGCAGGAGAGCTTGAAGCACGGCAAAAGCTCTGCCCCACGCACAGACCCTATGTGAGGAGCCGGGATGTTACACGATTTTATGTTCTTAGACATGATTTTTCTAATTACATTTACTTGGGCCCAGCACCAACCCTGTTTGGGTCTGTGGAAAGGTTTTAACAGATGGTTGGAAAGAGCAAGTGCTACAAAAATCCTGACTACTCAAACAAGTCCTTCTCAACTGTGAATGATTAGAGAACTACAAAGCGAGGGAGAGGTCCCCAGGGTAGAGGGCAAACAGCTCCAGCAGAAACACAGCTAGAGAATGCAGCAGGTGTCAGGGGGAAGCTGGGGCTGGTGACACCAGTTCAGCTGCTCTTGGGCCACCGGGAAATGATCGTGCAGCAGCGAGAGAGGTACCCAGAGTATCCTTAGGCAGCTAACAAGTAAGACTCCATCAGCAATACCATACTAAGCACAGATCCCTTCCTTATCTGGACTCTGCATCTACTCCCGATGAGTAGTCCCGCTGCTCAGGAAGCTTTGCCCTGTACACCTCTGCGGTTCTGCATCGATGTTGGCCCATGTCTTGTAGGGGGTGAAAGTGTTGTGAGGTTTGGTTATGCGCTGGGAGTCAGGGCTGCAGCAGTGGCCCAGGTGGGCTCTTGCTTTCCACGGGCATGCAGCCCCTCCTGTCACCACTGCCGTGTGTGCCCCAGGGCCTTCCCAACTTTCCTCTCACAGGTCTTCCTGACTGTAGTAGGTCACCACACCAAACGAGGCCTCTCGATCACTTTTACTCTTCTGACAAAGTACAGGTTGCCCAGCAATCCCTTCTAGATGAGCGCAAACTCTCCACTGAACAACCCTCTGTATGGCCTTTCCTGCTTTATCTCAAATGTATCAGTCTTCCTGTATCACACTGCTGTTTTCAAGAGTCTCAGCGGGAAGAAGGAATAAATATTAGCATAATTGTTTCCTTCTTTGTATGTTTTCCCCGATTTTTTATTTACAGTGACTGTGAATAAATTCTGACTGACTAAAGAAGGACTGCTTGATCTCCAGGCACAAATTCAAATAGATGCAATCCTAGAAGATATGTCACTGATAGAAATGTTTACAGCAGACAGGGGGGTAGAGATACAAGACACCGCTACAATACACATGGTGGAATTCACCTCATTTAACTGTAAGGGTTTGGGCTGCCCTGGGCTATCCAAGATACACTACAGGACTGCAGACTGGAGCAGCAGCTGAAAGTCAGTGCTGGAAAAGATGAAGGCACCCCATCCAAAAAAAAGTGTCTATGAAAATGTCCGTAGTTAGAGACATCCCACCACACTTCTCATGGTTTCCCAGTGTGTCCCTGCCTTCCTGTGACTGACTGCTGTCTCTACCTCTGATTAGGGGAAAGGATCATCTTCTTTCTGTGTTCTGTTTGTACAGCACCTGCCACCATGGGGAGCTGGTCCATAGCTCCCAGTACATTTCAGTTATACAGTTCAGAAGACATTATGTGCCTCTACATACAACACAGACAGATGAAGAGGAGCCACAAGGCCTGGTGTCTACAGGACTCCTCCTGAGAATGAAACCTTAAAGAAAGTGTTGGGCACAATTTCTTTCATGTTGAAGGGAGTGGAGGAGAAGAATGTTGAGTTTGAAATTTGGTTACATTTGGTTGCCGTAAAAACTTCTTGATTTTTATTATTTTTAGGGCATGCATTGAGCCATAAGCTCAGAAAAGACAGTTTGCCTGGCCTATCTTAATGCCTGCCTTAAGAAAAAATGAACCGCTGCCCAGTTCTCTCCAGCAGCTATAAATAAAATCTAACATTTGAACTTTCTAATTCAAATGAGGAAAAAAATACCCGTTATAATTTTTTTCCCTATGTGTATATTTTTTAAGAAACAAGAGCTCTGGCCGCACAAGCTTTTTTAAAAAGAGTGAAGTCCGAGATCTCAGTGTTACTGTGAGCCACTGTTGAGGCAAAGAGCAGTAAGTGGCAACATGCGTAAGGGTGAAGAGGTATTAGCTGTAGTATATTGTCAAGTGATAACACTCATGCTGACTTTTCAGCACCTTGAGAGTAAGCTGAAAATGAAACAGTCTACAGGTGGGAGCCCTAATGAACGGCACTGTCAGGAGACAATTTGTCATGGTTGAAGAAATCTTTTATTCTGCAGGGAAGTGAAGTAACCTGGCATTATGGGCCTGTGCCAGATTCCGCAGCAGACAATGGAGTGATTTCAGAGGCCACTGAGCCTGGAAGGAAGAATGACAACCCGCAATTGGCTCAGATGAGTCCTCCCATTGCTCTCTGCTGATGTAATGCAGCAGAAAAGGCCTTGGAGCTCCCCACTGCAACAGCAGCTATCCAGCGGGCTCCCTCCACCTTCCCTGGGACAGAGACCCCTGCTCACAGATGCCCCGTTTCCGAAAGCTCTTTCTAACTGCGGGAGGAAGAAGTTAAAGGTGAAGACACTCTATCCATTTGAAAACATTCTATTTTGAAGGCAAGGATGACGCAGACTGGGACTTTGCAGAAGCAGGTCCTATCCCCATCTCTGCCCCTACTTCATCGCAGGACTTCAGGAAGGCTCTGCTTCCTCAGTTATTAGTCTGTGCAATGAGTGTGAGAGCATGTTCTATCTCCATGCAGTGTTGTGATGATAAATACAGCAGTGACTGTCCCATGGCTGGGTGTTGTGATGATGGGAAGGGGAAGGACAGACATTTGCCCCAGATATGGTGCAGCAGAAGGTGATACCACCCAGAGAGTGGTATCTCTCTCACTCTTTTTCTCAGAATTTCCAAGACTGTGGACACAAGGGTGGTGCAGGAACTTACTCCTAGTTCCCAGAAGCAAGATGCTTTACTGTCAGCTCTTAAAGGAAGCATGTGGGGACTGAAAATCTGAGTTGTTTGATCTATGAGAAAGATTGCCACTGAGAAAACTGACAGCTGGATGTATACAATGCCCATCCCATGCTGGTAAAACTCTTGTCATCAGCAAGTGTGACACAGTGGAGCCGGGTGGAGGACTCTAGCCTTGGAGAGGATTCTTCTGCTCAAATAAAAACTAAAAGCTAAACATAACCATTCTAGGTTCCTTTTGCAGGCCTTTAGGGGCTACCTCAGAGGGCGATTTATTATATCCCAATATAGGATATAAAATAGACTGAACAATCATTCCTTAAAAGCACTCATTTCATAGAATCATAGAATCATAGAATGGTTTGGGTTGGAAGGGACCTTTAGAGGCCATCTAGTCCAACCCCCCTGCAGTGAGCAGGGACATCCCCAACCAGAGCAGGTTGCTCAGAGCCCCGTCCAACCTGACCTGGAATGTTTCCAGGGATGGGGCATCAACCACCTCTCTGGGCAACCTGTGCCAGCGCTTCACCACCCTCAGTGTAAAGCATTTCTTCCTTATATCCAGTCTAAACCTACCCTCCTTTAGTTTAAAACCATTACCCCTTGTCCTGTCACAACAGGCCTTGCTAAAGAGATCGTCCCCATCTTTCCCTTTAAGTACTAGAAGGCCACAATAAGGTCTCCCCGCAGCCTTCTCTTCTCCAGGCTGAACANCTGCGAGCGTGTATTGTTGGCTCATGTCCAGCTTTTCGCTCACCAGTACCCCCAAGTCCTTCTCCGCAGGGCCGCTCTCAATGTCTTCATCCCCCAGCCTGTATTGATACCGGGGGTTGCCCCGACCCAGATGCAGGACCTTGCACTTGGCCTTGTTGAACCTCATGAGGTTCTCACAGGCCCACCTCTCCAGCCTGTCCAGGTCTTCCTGGATGACATCCCGTCCTTCAGGTGTGTCAGCCACACCGCTCAGCTTGCTGTCATGTGCAAACTTGCTGATGGTGCACTCAATTTCCTTCCATTGTCTGTTAGGAGAGGTTAAACCTAACTTTTTGATGCCTACAGTTACATGAAGTGAGTCCCACTCGTGTCCATCTTCTTCCTGGGTGACTAGGGATATTTGAACACCTAGCTGCAATTCTTTCTAACAGGGGAAGGTCTCCACAGTTCCAGCTGCAGATGTAACTGTGCAAATAAAGAGCTTTGTCTGAGACAACTCAAGCTTTGCAGAAAGTTTCTAAAATTTTTGGAAAAGTAATTACTACTTTATGGGAAACACAAGAGGTAATATTGAACTGAAAATACAGTACATTTAGGAATAATTTTGTAAGTGTGTTCCCCCCACACACACAAATTCTCAGTTGACAGGCTTATTGGGATTATCTATATGTGTCAGACAGGGCATGGGATTCTCTAAATATCTCCTTGAAATAGAGTATATTATGTAGAAAGTTTTGACCAAACTATGGGATTCATAGAAAGAAGAAAATGAGGAAGAACATTCTGAGTTCATCTTGTTTCAAAATTCACAGCTATATATATATTATATATGCTCTTAGCTATAGAGATCTTGGGAATTACTGCTATTCATATTACTGAAAACATTTCTGACAAATTATACTTGAACTAACAGTGCCCCTTTAATTTCACGATAGTGAAAACTTGTTGAAATAAAACAGGCATCTGGATTTGCTCCAACAAGGCTGAGATTCTTGTAAGACACTGCGTCTTCACCATTTGGATAAACAGCATATCAATACAGTGAAGTAATCCCAAAATAACACCTTAAAAATAAAACACCCACTGCAACTGCCTTCCCTGAGAACTTCAGGAATTTCCTGAAAAAGGGAATCTTCAGTGTTATGCAAAACTGGATCACATTCATCAACATCGGTTTTGGTTTCGTGCTAGCCTGTGTCTATCTCCTGGGTTTAGATTCTGCTGTAGGTTTCACTGCTCCGTCTGGCGGTTTTGAACCCACCATGTACTCATCTAAGAATAGTGAGCTATAACATTTTGTAAGTGTTGTATGTGATCATGAAGAAACCATATAGTTAGAAGGTCATTGAGGGTATTAATAGACTGCTTTTCAGCTCCCGTTGGAGATCATACTCACCTCGTGCCCAGCTTGTTTAAGGAGAAGGCCATGTTCAATACTCACAGCAAAGGAGAAGGTTCTCTCCGCAGTGAAAGCCCACGCCTGCAGAGAAGATGAGCTGGGCACAGTTTTTGATCAAACTTTTCACCATCTGCCCATCAGCCTTTGCAATGATGTTGCTTGGCTAGTGCTGGGAAGGGCCCTTCCTAGTTCTGTTGTATGACAAGAATTGGTAGGTTTTTTAATAAGATGCTTGAGCTTGGACTTAGTTTGATGCCTGGTCATGTTGCACCCAGCAGGGAGGCACCCTGAAGTTAGCAATGTGACTCGTAAGTGAGGGACAACATCATATTTCAGACTATGTTCTAGCTACGGTCCGTCTGGCAGCATAGACAGAGCCTATGCAGTTAAAACTTCCCTCAGGGTGAGGAAGGGTTGAAGGTGGTGTTCTTGGCAAGATCATCCTGCAATGGATGTAGACCCTGTGGGGACACCTAAAGCAGGCGCATCTCGCCAGCTTAGGGAGACAAAGAAAAAGGAAAATCAGGCAGGGATTGGGACTATTTTAATGAGTCACTCTGCCTTAATTTCTCAGTCAAATAAGCCTTTGCTGGTAGAATTTCTGAGTCCACATAGCACCTGTGAATCAGTGCTCCCAAGGGGAATGAACGTAAGGGTTCAGGGCATACAGGAGGGCTGTTCAGCCATCACAGCCAGCACATGGGACTGTCTGATAGTGGCCTCTGGTCTGAAACATGAAGAGGAGTCATATTAGAACCAGGAGAGGTCAGTTATGATTAACTTAGGAACAAGTAAACAAGATTAACCTCAGCTAATTTTAGCCACCTAAAAATTATGCCAGTAGCCTAAGGAAGGCCGTCGTTAAGTCAGAGGAGAGGAGGCACCTCCAGAGGGCAATCCATCCCACCCGTGTTAGATGCTGCAGTTGTTACGGAACCAACTGTGGTCTGGAATTATTTTCTCTTGGGTGTCAATAGAGGCAGCCTAGGCAGCTTTTGTGGAGAGGGCTTTTAAAGTTAGATGGCAATACACCATTCAGAGTTAAGTGCTCCTCATCAGAGAATTACTCTTGGGCAGCTCTTGTTTACATCTTGTCAAGATGAGATTGGCTTGTTTTCCAAATCTAGTGTATCCAGCTATGAAAACAGTGATGATTTTTCTCTTAAATAGGCAACCTGTTTCGCTAACCTGTGATCCTTTTCCTTCCCTTGTGGCAGATGACTTCTTTCATTTGCAAGGTAATAAGTGAGATTTTATGCTTCTCAGCTGCAACTGCAGCTGCAATACTCATTTAGTTCTGGCTACCTAGTTCCATGTGAGAAACAGGCAAATTGGAGGTGACTAAGAAAAAAAATAAACAAAAATAATTAAAGGTAAATAAAGAAAACTTGTATAGTTTCTCATAAGACTAATCTAACAGTCTACACTTGCAGTGTAGACTATATAGGACCCTAAGGAGGAATTATTTCACATCGCACTAGAGAGAATAATGACAAGAGTATAATACGATGAGATAAGAAAAGACATATTTGGGCTAAATGTCACCAGAAAAATTTCTGACTTTGCGAACTGGTTGTGAAATAGTATCCTGGGGGATTTCCCGCCACCCCCCAAGGTTATATAAACTGTGTGAGGCAAAACATTAGGAAAGGGAACAATCCTGAATATCACGTAGCAGTTTAGGTAATCCAATAGGTCTTTCCCAGCACTAATTACTGCAATCTACAGTTCAAAGCCTAGAAGATAAGAAAACCATTTGATGATATGTCTTGCAGAGACATATCCCATAAGGAATATTTATAGCAAGTCTGGATTTCTTATAACTTATTTTCAACACAGTATGCCTTTGAGTGCATTTCAAAACTCAAAGATGAATGTCTAAAAATAGCCCTGTGCTGCTCCATACTATGTACCAAGTCCTTACTGGTGGTCTGTAAATATTTCCTCTCAAATGTACTCAGCGAAAAAGCCTATTTCCAAAATGTCAAATCTATGCACTCGGTCTACGCTCTTTCAGTTAAGCTGGATTCCCTTCTGTACCAAGGAGAGAGATTTAAGTGAAAGAATTTATTTTTTAATGACATGTATACAGCCTCACACAAGCCAAATCAGATAAAAATACAGACACTACAGACCCATGTCCAGGACCAGGTCCGCACCAGGAACTGAGTGATGCATCAAACCTGTAAATATCATTTAGAATTTAACATAACTTTCTCATCCTTATCCTCATTGAAAATATGATCTAAGACAGTAAAGGTCCTGGCACTGCCCTCATCCTAGTGTATCAGGAGGAGGATCCCATATAACTACTGACTGGAGTAGTGAACCTGGGCCGTGAGAAAAGACCCCAGCCACAAGTACCAACTTTTGCTGTACCTTGGGTACTGCAAAACACTTTGGTCTGTCTTCACTTGATAGTCAAGTTACCCACACAAAGTGAGTTTTGTAGCTGGAAGGAAGCACTGTGATCCAACACGACGTCCTGCACTACCCGGTGGACTTCTCCGCCCCTGGTCACTAGTCTTGTTTGAGCTAGAAAGACATTTTAAAGAACAGTCAGTCTTGAGCTAAAAATTATCACAGTGGAGATATACATTTACAGCCTTTGGTTCATCATTGTCTAGTTATTTCTATTTATACTTCAGCTGTTTATCAAAATATGTTATGGTCAAAGGCCTTAAAAGTCTCAAAAGTATTCTGTGTCAGTACAATTACTGTTATTCTAAAACTTCCAATTTAATCAAAAGCAGTATTATTCTTTGACAAAGTCTGTTTCTATATTACTTTAATCCTTTGTGAAATATATTATCAATCTGATTATGTGGCTGGAGATTGGAATCAAGTAGAAAAGCCCACAATTATCTGGGTAATTCCATATATCCTGTTCAAATACTCATATCACCCTTACTTTCTTCCAGACTATCACAGTTTTCCTTCTGCTTTAGGACTAATTGAAAATTGACAGCAATGGTCAAGAGAGCTCTTGACAAGTTTTTAAAACTCCTAATTTTAACGTCTAATTTTAGTAACAGCTGTAAGCAATTATATTTAACTCTTGGAATGATACCTCTGTTAGCTGGCAAGGCTAATGTGTATTTTCTGTGTTGATTTTGGGGCTAGGAAACTGTTGTATGTAATTTTTAGAAAGTCCTACTCTCACAGTGGGAAAACCAGAATACATCATTCAGAATAAGCCACTTTCTTTATACATTGCAGAGAGATATTTTAAGTGGGCCTGTGAAAACCTCATGAGGTTCAACAAGGCCAAGTGCAAGGTCCTGCACCTGGGTCGGGGCAACCCCCGGTATCAATACAGGTTGGGGGATGAAGACATTGAGAGCAGCCCTGCAGAGAAGGACTTGGGGGTACTGGTGAGTGAAAAGCTGGACATGAGCCGGCAATGTGTGCTCACAACCCAGAAAGCCAACCGTATCCTGGGCTGCATCCCCAGCAGCGTGGGCAGCAGGGCGAGGGAGGGGATTCTGCCCCTCTGCTCTGCTCTGGTGAGACCCCACCTGCAGTGCTGCGTCCAGCTCTGGAGCCCCCAGCACAGAAAGGACATGGACCTGCTGGAGCGGGTCCTGAGGAGGCCACAAAGATGCTCAGGGGGCTGGAGCACCTCTCCTATGGAGACAGGCTGAGAGAGTTGGGGGTGTTCAGCCTGGAGAAGAGAAGGCTGTGGGGAGACCTTATTGCGGCCTTCCAGTACTTAAAGGGGGACTGTAGGGAAGATGGGGACGATCTCTTTAGCAAGGCCTGTTGTGACAGGACAAGGGATAACAGCTTTAAACTAAAGGAGGGCAGGTTTAGACTGGATATAAGGAAGAAATTTTTTGCAATGAGAGTGGTGAGACACTGGCCCAGGTTGCCCAGAGAGGTGGTCGATGCCTCATCCCTAGAAACATTCCAGGTCAGGTTGGACGGGGCTCTGAGCAACCTGGTCTAGTTGAAGATGTCCCTGCTCACTGCAGGGGGGTTGGACTAGATGGCCTCTAAAGGTCCCTTCCAACCTAAATCGTTCTATGATTCTATGAAGTAAATATTTATCTTGTGGTTCAAAAACATTTGACACGAATTGTTTCCCTTATCAGTGACGGAAAGAGGTGATACCATTTTTGACATACAATTTCTGGTATTTTGAGATCAGCCCTTGCTGGCTTAGTTATAAAAAGTGATTTAAACTGTCTGATCACAGAAATCCCACCACTAAAGTCCATAAAATGTTAGGTCAAATTAATGTTTATCAATGAGCAGGCAAATTCCTCTTGCTTATTTTCCAGTATTAGGTTAAGGGAAATTAGATATTTTCTTCTTTGCAAGTCTCTTGGTTGCTGTGCTGATTTCTTTAATGATGTTTTAAATTTGTGCTAACGAGTGTGCTTTTGTTCTACGTTTTCACTCTGCTCTTTTTCTATCAGCTTAATGCCCCAGCCTGATTCCAGAGAAGTCTGTATGTCTTTCTGTTGATGTGGAGGCCATCTAAACTGTCCCGTTTCCCTAGGAAAAGTAGGCCAACATTTCTCAAAGCTTTGATTTAAATATTTACCTTGCTTCTGCCTAGCATTTACCAGTTCTTCCAGATCACTTGAACATCCTTCTTAGCAGTTCCCTGCTGAATTCTCTGCTCTCAGTAGGACATGGGATGACCTGGCATTAGTATTCATTTAGACCATCAGTAGTCTTTAAATCTATTTAGAGAACCATAGAATAATTTAGGTTCCTCTGGTGGTCTTCTAGTCCAACCTCCTGCTCAGAGAAAGAACAAGTCTAAAGCTGAGCCTTAGATTCACCTCTTAAGTCCAATAAAGCCCCCCTCTTGCAGAATATCCATCAAGGACCATCTGCTGCCTTTGAATAGATTGCAAGTTGTTCATGGGAACGTGTACAGCCTCACAGGTTGAGACTTCCACAGTGATCTACCCCATACCCTCTGTTCTTTTCCAAACATCTTGTGTGTATATGGCTCAAGAAATTAATTAATAGCAAGTTTAGTGGTTAAGTGCAAGAGTGGCTTGATTCTGTTCTCAAAGAAAAGTGAAAACTAATGAAAACAAGAAACATTTTTTTTTCTCATTTTCTTTAAATGTCTTACAAAAATATTTTCCTGCAATTTTTCAGATGTCATTTACCAGATTTTATTTTTTTCTTTACTGTCTTGAAGCTGGGTTGGCAGACCTGTGGCATACAGCGGGTTAATTTCCTGAAAACTTTACTCAAGTTCCTTACTCTGACTGAAGAGATGGGTTGGTTAAAGTGAAATAGGGTGAAACATAAAAGTTTGTGATATACAGAAGATCATTGGAGAACAAGTCTTATGAGG
>VZTV01016957.1:26892-70442 GCA_013400875.1 Anhinga rufa | reverse complement strand
TATCCGCAAATTTTTTGTATCAGCGTGTCGCCTTGGTTTTTTATGCTTCCCCTGAACGAGGATGCTGTTGGAGAAATGGCCCTAGGCTAGATGGCTTGGCTTTCTTCTGTCCCTACATAGCTGATACCAGCAGGGCTGGGACAGGGAGTGTGGCGGCCTCCAGTGTCACTGCTTGCCCCAAGGGACACCTTTCGTTGTGGATTAAGCACACTGGTTATTGCTGTTCCCCAAAAGTAAAAAATACCACAAATTAAGTTAAAATTGAATGTTAAACTGTTCTAATGGCAGTGGATACCCCACCCCTATTTTGCCTGCTGCTACCAGCTCTCTCCATCCTTCCTCAGGCTCCTTCATCTCCCCAGGAGGAAACACACGGAGTTTGGTTTGGTTTGGTTTTATTCCACATTTATTTCTTCTGTTTCTCCCTCGGATTTCCATTCCCTTGCTTGGGACACACATACTCATTCTCTAAACAGGCACGCATATATCTATATATACAGTAAGGCACAATCATTCACATCCAGATGGGACACTCTGATGAGAGAAGAAACAGGGTACAGCGAATGATTGCAGCCTGCCCTGGAATACAAGCTCTAACAAACAGATTTAATGGATTTGAAGGCAACAATGCTCCACAACATGGCTCAAAAGGATGTGGGGGTCGTGTTTGCTGACAAGCCCGTGCTACACAGGAGGGTCAACGCCACTGGCTCTCAGCAAATGACACCTCAGTGCTCTCACCTGGGAAAAAGAAAGGCAGGGCACAGAGCCGCTTCTTTCCTCGTGATTTTAGAGCTGGTGAACAGAAAGGGGATATCCCTCAAAACCATTGGGTTTGTAACACTGCTGGGTTGCAGAGCCCAGCCTAACGTTTGCTGGGAGGATCTTTGTGATGGATGAAGAGGAGCTGGCTGGTTCTGCCCCTTGGTCTCTGTAGCTGCATCTGTGTTGCTGGGTACTAGGTGGCTGGCAGCAGGTTCAAGCACTGGCCCGACCGCTCACACCGCCTAACAGCTATCTGACTCCTTCGCTCAGCTTTTGACAAGTCTGTCTCACTGCCTCCAGCAAGCCCAGACTTGTCCGCAGCTCCACATCATGCTGTGGACATGAGCCCCGTGGCCTTGAGCCAGAGCAGCTTTTTATTCAGTATTGCAGATACAGCTTCAAGCACTGCTGTCCGGAAACTGGTCAGGTGAGGGTCTGTTATCTATCTTTCCCCAAATAACTTATTTCTTATGGGCAACAAATACTCTCCAGATGTAAAAGCTTTTTTGGCTTAGCAACTGCTAGACCCGTGACTTATCTAGTACCTCAAGAGTGAATGCAAATCTAGTAGAATGCCAAAGTACTCAGGAGGGCCTGGCTACCTGACCTTCACCAATTCATATTCAGTCAGGCCATACGAATGGAAACTCAGCCATCTAAGACCTCATCTTTGGCCTAACTAAAATTAATCAGCTGTTTCCAGTAAGCCAGGATGCTTTCTATCATGAGTGGCACTCGGTGGCCACATACTGAAAGTTTCAAAAGAGAATCAAAAGATCAGATAGGGTCTGGAAGTGAGAAAGACTGATGGACAGGTGACCCTTCTAAATCTGGACTGGAGCCCAAGGCCAGGTAAGAAAACTTGCCCTGTTGACCTACATAGCACATCTTTTCTGTGGATCAAATCTGTTGGTTGTTGCTTTCCACCAGCACTAAAAACACCCCAAAGTGCGAGCACACAGAAAAATTGCCTACCACGGCTGGGTATTTCACCGATCAGCCAGCTCGACCCCCACTTCAAAGGGATTTTATGCTTTATGAACAATGTCCTAAGAGTTTTCCCCATGTTCAGGGTTCACATTGTCTGCCACACAGCATATATGGAGAAAACACTTTTTCCTACTGTTAAAACATTATTTGCTGAAATTTGAAAACCCAAAATATTTCAAAAGAAGCTACCATAAAGGCACCATATATGTATGTGTGTAACTGATGAACTTCATCTAAGACCAATGCAGGGGAGAAGAAAAATACACTTTGGAGCAGGATGAAGGAGCAGAGGCACCAGGAGTGGTGGTGGCTGTCGGCTCCAGGACAGCATGTATCAGGTCTCTCAGTCCCCGAATATCACCGAGGAACATCAGCCAACACCTCAGTTTTGACTTCTGAAGTGATTGCAAGCCAGTCTCTTGTTCTGACTGTCCCAAACCACGGTGCTGCAAAGCAGAGAGCCAGCGAGCAGCTACTCAGCTCCGGGATGACTCTGGACCTCGGGGGTTATCCGTATTCTGCTCCTCTCCTGCCACTGAAGCTTTTCCAGTAGCTTCCGCCTTGATTGGGTTAGATGGCTTGTATTCACATGTGAAGTCTCCTGTGCCCTGATTGGGTATGTCCTTTTGAAAGGGGAAAAGTAGGGAAATTATGAAAAACAATCATGGTCTAAGTAAATGCAGTGCTGGGGGGTCTGTGACCTGGGGGCACTTTGGTAGTTTCCATGCTAGGAGGCAAAGGCAAGCTGCAGCCTGATCACCAGCCTACTTCCTTCAGTTGTTCCTTGCCAAACCAAGGAGGCATTTGGAGAGGGAACAGGTGGTTGAGGTCGAATGATATAGTTCCTCAGGCATCTGTGGCTACGTTATCAGTGGTTAGAGAATATGTAAGAAGCTACATGGAACAAGCCCCACTTTTGCTAGTGGAAATCCTCATTTATGTCAAGTGGCAGAGGCCTGTGTTTGTGTGCTTCCAGGGCTGATCATGAAACTGGTAGGTGTGCAAACACTGTTTGCTAAACACAGAGAGAGAGAGAAAGAGAGAATATATAGCTATGCATGTGTATATACATGTGCATGTTTATATGTATATGTATGGAGGCATATTGAGATAGTATGTACATGGTTACTGCTGGGGAAAAGTGCTTTTTACTGTAAGCACTTTCAAATTGCTTTCAAAACAGCAATTGAGCAGAGTGCCTGGTGAGCAGAGCCTCTCCGCTTTACTGAATCCAGAATCAGCTTTGCTTCTTCTCCATCCTCTCTCTGTGTAACACCACCCAGGAGGGATGGTTGTTTTAAATACCCTGCCTTACAGCCTCTGCAGGCCTGAGATTTGATATTTCAGAGGTGTGGGGAGCAGCAAAAATATGGTGTGTTCTGTCACAGTTGCCATTTTCATTAATAAGCAAAACCCTCTGGTATTTTAGAAGCCATCATTATGCTGACCTGCCTTACCTGTGTGTCATGGTTACGCTGCACCCTGGTCCTGCGTGGCTGACGTTGAAGGCTCACTGGCAGTCTCTACGCCCACTGCGTCCTGCAGCGGTTCAGGTACCAGTGGTGTTTCTTCAGTGTCTGACGTTCTCTGTGCGTTTGTGCTCTCACCGGTCTCCTTTGCTTCAGCTTCAGCTTCTTCCTTCTCCTTGTCCCCCTTTTCCTGTTCACAGGCACTGTCTTGCTGCTCATCTCCCTGGGGACCCTCGCACATGTCCCCCTTGTTTCCAGAGGGAGGCTGGGGAGAGTCCTCCTCCCTTGGGGCACGATGACACACTTCCTCCTCCTTTGTGTCCCCTGCGTTACTCTTGAAGGGAGTCATTTGCTCTGCCTGTTTTTCCCCTTTCTCTTCATCTTCTGATCTGCTGGATCCTCTCCTTGATGGGGGCTTCTCATCAGACCCTATCTGTTTCTTTTGCACTTTGCTCCCTGTTTCTGCCTCCTCTGTCTTGCCCTTGGGCCCAAACACCTCATCCCCATCTTCCTTGGCACCATTTTCAGGAGAGGAGATGTTGACCCCTAAATCTTCTCCGTCTCCGTAGTCAGACAGAGATCTTCGGAACTTCCTGGAGGGAGGCCTGCGCTTTATCGATCCCCGCGTCCGCACCTTGGAGGCAGGAAAAGCAGACATTGAAGCAAACAAAGAGAGCAGTACTTCAAAGCAGGAAAGCACAACAGAGGAAAAGACTATGGGAACCTTGATTGCTATGCTGGTGGCCTCACTTTTCCTGCTCTGCTACTGCGAGGTATGGAGACAAGGGTTCCTACCCCTGAGAGACTACTTTAGAGGACAAGCAGCTCCCTAATATATGCCTCCTTTCCTTCTGTAAAGCTGGTACTGGAGGTCATTGTCCCAATTTAAACTGTGGTTCCTTGTCCAAGTTAGACCCTAAACCCAGGGACGCTGCATTCATTATGCAGATGCTGCTGACTTTGGATGTCTCAGCATTTTCTACTCTTGGCAGTTTGGTGGTTGAGGAAGGAGTCTGCACTCCAGCTGCTGATGGTGAATGCAGGTTACAGCTCCGCATTTAAGTGTTGTGCACTCTGTGGGACATCTGGCAAACTGTCGTGCTCTACGTGGCTCCCTAAACTGTACCTCAGCCACCTTTGACATTTGCTGACACGTGGCACCACCTCCTTGCAGCGCTCCTTGCCCAGGTACCAGCCACCCTCTTACTGCTGAGCTGAAGTGACTGAGTCCTGCCACTTCACCCCTCCCCTTTACCCATTTGGTCAGGAAGGCTGCTGGAGTTGCTGGACCATGAAGCTCCATGTGCAGGTGAGCAGAGAGGAGACTTCACAGAGCTATCTTGAAAGGCTGTTTCAAACCTGGCGCATAGGTCTCCTCCCTTGGCTACAAATGCACACTGTTGTGGCAGGACTGAGGGCTATGGCCTCCTCTTCTTCTTCATCCCCAGATGATAAGCAAGCCTCATCCTGCTGTTATGGAGAAATCCTAGCACATACCCTACCTTATTATAGAATTGCAGCTGAGTGCCTTCCGGGGGTTGATCAAAGCTGACAGGCATCTCATTCGCCTCACTGGGCTGCGACTGACTCCCCGGGCTGCTGGGCGTTGAGGGAGGAGTGGTGAATGGAGAAACGAGGGCTTTCAGACCAGGACTTTTGGGAGATGCTCCCGGCAGCAGAGCAGCTGGAGCGAAAGCCAGATTGGCCTGCAAAGAAAAATGCCTGTCACGAGCATGCATGACACTGGCGGGTACTACATGCAGTAACCACACGGAGGAACCCTTGCTCTTGCCACGGGAGCTGCCACATCTTTCAGTTGTCACAACCCACATATCTTTTGGTTATGGGTCTCTCCTGGTGACACTGTCAACAAACAAGTCCAGGCAGAGAAGTTATGACTGGACATTTGCCCTTCCCCAGCAGCTGGATCTCAGGACGTGTCCTTTTGTCATCCTGAGGCCTTTTGGGATTTTCCAGTGACCCGGCCAAGCCAGCACAGTCTACAGTGGCTGAGCCAGGAGAAAGTCGGAACAAGCAGCCAGCAACCACTTCGCGATTGAAACCATCCCTGTGTGTGCCCAAGCAGACCTCGCATTTTCAAACCTGGTCTGCAGGTCTTCTGAATGATCTGTGCAGTTGTGAGGAGTGAGAAGAACATGGAAAGAAGCAAGCTTGTGATTAACTGCTGCAAAACACTTCCTGCTGGCCTGTCACTGAGAAGCTCTTGTAGGCAAATGTCCTTGGGTGCATTAAGAGGGACAGTGCTATGAATAGGCTTACGTTGTGTCAGGGCAGCCAGGAGGCATTGAGCTCTGGAGTTGCACGTGCTGTCAGGAGAGGCAGCTGGCAGTGGCAGGGCACTATGTCTATGGGCTGTCAAGTGCTGAGCTGCCCTCAGTGGCATGAATCAGGCGCCGCGGAGAGATACAAAATGGGTAAGAAGCACTGGGTGTGTTTGTGCATAACTGGGGGAATCGAGGCAAGGGAAGCGCAAAGCCTCTAGGCACGCGCAGGGGAGTGCCAGAGCCTGAGTGTGCTCCCCACTGCCAGGATCATAGCTGCCTGCACTCAAAGCCAGCTCCCCAGTAGGGTACAGGTGACTCAGTTTGATTTAGACTGCTGCAAAGAAAGAGCTGGAAGAAGGCTCAGCCAAGGTTTCCCTCACTTTCTCTTGTGAGCTGCATTTAAACTGTGGCTCCTGCCCCTGCTCCCTACCTAAGCTGTGCTGCTGCCATCCCCATGTCCAGCCATGTACCCTGCAGATCCAACTGATCTTGACCCATGCATTGACCTGCCTGTGGACGTGCCTAAGGATCGTTGGACTGTTTCCGATGCTGGTTACCATTACCAGATCTGCTCTGCCTCCCTTGTTTGTGTATTGTGGGACTGGGCCCTTGCTGGTGAGGCCACTGCCCTGCTTACCTAGGTGTCACCCTTGGCTCCTGGATCCCCTTCCCCTGTGCCTGCTCCGCAAGGGAAGTAGCTATGACAAATGCCAATCAGTTTTAATTTGCTGGGGCAGCCATGTGGGCTCTTCCAGGACATACCTGCAGCTTTTCAATCATGGGAGAGCTTTTCACCTTGACCTTGGGAATGGGGCAAGCATTTGGAGACCGCTTCTGCAAAACAAAATGAAATATGAAAAAGTCACAGTAAAGTAGGTGGAAAAGAGGAAATACAAGGAAGTTAGAAAACTTGGAAGGGGTAAGCAGAAAGTGCTAGTAAGGGGGCAAATGAAGCCTCATATAGCATTTTCACACAAAAGTTTGCTTTCTTCATTCCTGACCCCGCTCCCCCTTTGTTATCTAGCCATCATAGGGCTCTGCATGCATGTGTCCTTCCTCTGGCAGAAAAGGTGATTGGCTGCTTTCTGCTTGGAAGTATCTGAGTTAGGTGACGGGTAATGGCTCTGCTGCTACAGAGCCTTCAGTAAGGTATCTAATGTATGACAGTTTCCCCTGGTATTATTTCAGGACCAGACAGATTAAAATTCTACCTTTTAAAGGGTACAAGCCTTAATGTCGGGAAACATTGTGAACTTTTTGTGATGGGAAAAACTTTCTGCTACCATTTGAAAAACAGAGTTAAAGGGTATCCAATTAGCATGGGCAGGAAAGTCCTAAGTGGCTGGAAAGGTAGAGCTATGAAAGGCCCAAAACAGTTTGAGAAAGGGAGGGCATTGCTTTGAGAAGGGGCATATTGCTTTTTTCAGGTCCAAAGGAAAAGGAAGGAACCTAAGATTTTAAAGCTTGTGCTTCTTTGGCATGGAGGCAGCAAGATCCTGTAGCTGTCAGAAAAGAAGGACAAAGACTCATTCCCTTGTTAAGGGCAGGTGATAATGTGAAATTTGGTGGGTAGACCTCATACCCTGAAATACAGGACAGAAGTAACTGGAAAGGGCCTGAGCATAAACTTTAGTGAGTAGCAGCCAGCTTACTGGGAGCTGCTCATTCAAGAGCGCTGTATGGAGGATACCTCAAGACAATATTCTGTGGGTATTGCTGACAACCCCTCCTCACTCTAGATTAATTATACCCTTTTTGTGAAGAAGGAAAAATCTCAAGAGCAGAAGTATTACACCATTATACTCGAATCTCTGGAGTTCATCTGAAGGCAACAAACAGCATGGATGCTCCCTGTGCTAAGTGCTGTTCAAATCTAATAAATGCCAGCAGTTCCTGCTTTAAAATGCTTGAAAGGTGGTAACTGGGTGGATCTGTCAGTGCTCTAAGGGTAAAAACAAAAGCAGTCAAAATGGGATGTGTATCCATGCTACAGGAGTGGCAAGTGGCGTGAGCTGACTCTGAGTCAGTACGTGTGTGTGAGTAGGGGAAGGCTTGATGCTGCATGGTTGATGTCTTCTGCTGCACAGCCTGACCTCTTTGCTACCTCCAACCTCGTGTCTCAGGAGAACAGGTTGCAGAGAGGAGAGACCTTGTCCCCAGGTTAAATTGATACTCACTTGCTCACCATTGTCACTTGTCTCAGTTTTGTGGGAATACAATGGAAGGGAGCATGGTGGTTTCCTCCGAGTTGGCTTATGTGGTGGTACCTGAGAGAAGGAAACAATCAACTCAGCAGCAGGAAAACAATTTTTTTTTTAAAAAGGAAGTGAAATTCAAGCACCAAAGGGTGTGCTCTGTGAGTAACTGGCTTGGATGGTAAGGCTCAGCTTGCCTAAAGGAGCAATTGCCAAAGGCAGCAATTAGCATACAGGCCTGTAGCCAGCATGCTAGGTGCGCTTGTAGCGTCTTGAGCCCAGTCCTAGTGTTGGAAAAGTAGTCAGTATCTTCTTCTGCAGCATGAACCACAACACTTCAGGATTTGTGCAAAGGACACTCTTCTAAGCTGTGGAGAGTGGAGAAGCCTTCCCAGAAGCTTCATCTTCAAAGCACCCTGCTGGAAACCCCCTCACACTGGAATAGCTTGTTATTGTTCTCTTTCCTGTTTTATTACCAGGATTTCCTTCTAATGAGTCTCAGCTGCCTACCTGGTTCGTGATTTTCCTATTTCACATCTGATATATTTTAGGGGCAGAAAGGGGAATTCTGACTTTTTCAACATGCCCTACAGCCCCATTCGTTTCGCTCCAGTGAAGAAGAGTAGCTCGCAGAGACAAGTCCTCAGCTGTAACCTTTAATTTGAACACGAAACAGACTCTCCAGAGGAGAGGGGAAAAGGCAACATAATGGCAGGGACACCAGTTCCTTCTGAATGTCCTCAGGCTCTCAGAAGTACGAGAGTGCTCACTAGGAAGGAAGAGAGGCATAGCACAGCACTTACGGAGTTGCTCCTTCATAACTGGCTCTGGTCTTGAAGCCAAGCTGCCTCTATTTTTGTGCCAGGTTTGCATTCTCCTGCCAAGCTGTTAACACACTTTTTATGTGTTAACAGACGAACTACTTGGATAATATTGTGGATCTTGGATAATATCCACAATATAATGTTTGGATAATTTTGTTACCTTTTAACAGGCAGGCATGTGAAAAGTTGGATTATGGCATCTTTGCCCTCTGTAGACCTGGCTATCTTGGAGGACCTGTAGACTTGTTGTCACTTAACTTCTGATGGTGCTGCACCCAGCCATGGTAATGCTGTGTCTCTGAGCAGCCAAGGGCAGCCCTGCCCTTATCCTTATGTCGTGCTAGGAAGCAATAATATTACATCTTACTGAAACCCCACCATTTTGCAACTATGAAATGTTCTGCTGTGCCACAGTTCCCTGGTTGCTAGTTCCCCTTTGCTGGCATGGGTCAAGCAAGGGTTAAAGACCATGCACTCAACCATTAATCTGAAGCTAGCTTGAGAAAGCCGGTGGGGAAGTGACAGATGGCTTGGAGAGAAAAGACAGGAAACTTGGTCCTCCTCTGTCTCTGGAGAAAATGAGTTTCCCCCCACTGTGAGGCCCCTCCACACTGCCTTGGCTTGGGAGCAGCAGAGGTCTGCAGATAACACCAGAGAGGTCTGGGAACTTGCTGCCTTCTGAAGGGTGAGGGACTTAGTGCAATTAAATCCCATACCTTAAAAAGAGGAAATGACTGTAATGGGACGGATGGAGTGGTGCGCTGGTGACTTGAGGGAAAAATAAAAGTGTTTGGGAAGAGACTGGCTGTTCCCATCCTGGGGCCTGGCTATGGGAGTGCTGACCTGTGATACATGGTGCAGTGCCAGCCCATTGTATCCAGCCAAAGACAGGAGGGGTGAAAGGGAGGATCCCCTTAGGCCCAGCCTGGGACATGCTGAAGTCAGCCGAGCAGCAGAAGGAAGCAGTTCAGTTTTAAAGGGGCATCCACTGACTGAAGAAGGCCACCAGTAAACATTTATGCTTCTAAAAAAGTACATAATGATACAGGGGTCTCTCCTAAAATGACAACATTGTCCATCCATAAACACTTTGATTTTCCTTTCTTCCTAAGAGAAGTATTCTAGTGTTTTGCTTCTCTGGTGAAAGACAGCTTGTGAGGTAATGTTTGGCATAGTGGGATTTCAATAAAATGAAGTTTCAGCAGGATAAAGAGAGGCACAGTCTGAAATGTCATTGGGAAGAGGTAGCGAGGGCAAGAAAAGAGACAGCTTTCTCTCTCAGACCTGTACAGAGGAATTACCTGGAGGAAACTTTCTCCTTTTGTGAACAAGGAGCTGGTGACTTGCCACTGGCTTCTACACTGCATAATCTATTGTTTGCTTTCTTTTTTCCATGGCTCAATATTAGCTATTTCATTACTCATTGTTGCCCTCTGCCCACAAAAGCCAGCCCAGATAGTACATGCATTGCTCTCTGCTACTGTTAGGTATATATGTGTACCCTACCAAGCTTTACAGTGTCTCAGTGACAGTGTCTAGTTGTCCTGAGGTATGGCTCTACCAAAATACTCATCCACAAGTCAGCAATGCATGGAAGACACTGTCACAGCTTGCACTAGGAGGCAAATGACAAGATTCAAAATCAAGGTGGGTTCATGCTTAGACCCATGAACTTCTACAGGCAGAGGCAAGTGCCTCATTTCCCACTCAGTTACCTGCTGGTGGCTGCAGAGCTCCTTACCTCTTTTCCAGTGATATTGGCTGCTTGCTCTTTGAATTTCCCTGCTAGCTGAGCCACTGAGGGTGATGCCGACTTGTCCACCTCCGAGTTGGTCTCTGCTGGCCTGTTCTGAGAAATCGGGAAAAACAAGTTATGAGCAAAGGCTGGGAAAAGCAAGCAGGCCAGAGAGAAGCCTGCATATATGTTATAAAGTTCAAGAGTAAGCAGGGACTTACAGAAGAGTTTCTCACATCTGGCATCAATCATCCCGTCTAAGAGCAAGAGGTTTGGGAATACAAGACCTAGCAGCATTTTCAAATATCTGAGAAAACCAGCAATTTATGCAGAGCCTTTCAGCTCTAGGTGAAGAGCCTACACTCAGTATTTTTCACAGGAAGCTAAGTATTTCAAACCAAGTGTTGGTTCCCCATCTTTTCCTCACAGTGAGCAAATGGAGCGGGGCAATAAAGGACATTTCCATACACCTCAGCCCTCCCATCCCTTTTTTACTGCCCTGGTCACTGGCGCCCTTCCTTTTCCAGTGGTTCTGCTGTGAGAAGCCATTCCCTGTCCTCGCAGCAAGCCAGCGTCTGCTTGCGGGTGTCCCTGGGCTGTTCTGCTTTTTTGGCAGTGAAATACTCAGGCAGTTGGCGGGGAGGGAGGAAATACCAGGGCTGAAGAAGCTTCCTCTCTCCTGGGTTGACAACAGGCTGAGAAGAGGGAAGCTTATTGGTGACTGGATGGTGTGGCTCTTCCCACAGCACACAGCCCTGGTGTCATCCCACATTTACCTTGTTTCCTTTGCTATGTGTGTATCAAGTAATATAAGCAGAAAGACTTGAAATCAAAGTTGATGAAAGGAAACCTTTGTTCTTCATCTCTAGTATCTGATGCCAGGGAAAACCGAACCAGAGGAACTGAGAACAACTAACCAACAACCCTTGTTTTATTAGAGGCAGAGACCTTAAAATAACAAACCAAGCTACAAACCGTTGGCAAGGAACCTCACACCTCTGCTCCCTGTACCGCCACCACAAACACATGACCAGCACCACACTTCTCACCCCTGCACCTCAATACTCTTCCTTTCTCAGTCAGAAAGTTTCCCCAAAGGCCATTGCTAGAGGACTACATTTCTGTTTCTCCAAAGGCTCCAGCAGAGCCCTTCCTTCTCCCTTTAGGCAGCTC
Organism: Anhinga rufa; assembly: GCA_013400875.1. Lineage (NCBI taxonomy): Eukaryota > Metazoa > Chordata > Aves > Suliformes > Anhingidae > Anhinga > Anhinga rufa. Next base: position 59,006 of record VZTV01016957.1, on the reverse strand, counting down.
TGCCTGGGAGGGACCTGCTGTCTCATCAACACAACCACTCCTTCAGCTTTGCTGGAGGTGAAAGGCCCTCAAAACACCAATCTGGCCCACGTATGGACCATTTCCTTTGGGTCACCACACTGCAGGGGCTGGAGAAATAGCTGTGGAAACTTGAGATCATATTAGAGAAGGAATTTCTTTAGACTTCTAGTTTCTAGATTAAAAGCAAATTGAGGAGGTTGCATTAAGGATCATCTCACCATCTGCAGCTTGGAGCACTCTCTGGACTGAAATAACTGGTAGAGAGCAGCATGGCTAAGGCCTGTTTGCATTGTGGAAAAGGGCCTTTCCCTTTCTCAGAAAGCTGTAAATAAATGCTCCAAATCAACGCTATCTTCTTTCTCACAGGCCCACAAGCCCCAGTAGATATCTGCCATTCCCTGTTTCCTGGATCCTGGCAACATCTCCCCCTGTAAACTTCCCATACACTTTGGACCAGTTTTCCTGCATCCAGCCACAAAAGCCGTATCAAGATGTCTCCTCTCAGTGAACTTCTAGCACCTTTCCCCGATCTTTTCAGCCTTCATTAGGGTAATTACAGGCAGGGGAAGTGGCAGATAAGGGAAAGGAAGAAACAGTGAAGTAAGCAGATCAGCAGGGCAACCTGCTGTGCAAGAAAAATGATGGCTGGGCTAAGTGGGGAGGGAGAGCAGCTCCCAACTGCGGGCTGGCTCCCTGCTGTGAAGGGAGGGCAGGCTGGAAAGAGGAGGGAGCAAAGAATGAACCTGGGGAAGGCAGGATGGATTGGGAGGTTTGGCTTAGTGTACCAGCTCCCAGGATAACAGGCCATGGCAGAACGGACACCTGAACTGAGGACTCAGTGGATGCTGAAGAGATGCAGGTGCTCAGTGCCTGTGGTGGAAGGGCTGCCTCCTTCATAGTCCCTTTTTCTCCAAGAGCTTCTTTCACATCCCTTCGCCTTTACCCAGAAAAGACACTTTACTTCCTCTTGGCCTCTTTGACCTCTTGTTTTGGGGCAGTTGCATTTTTTCTTTCTTTCTTTTTTTTTAATTTTTTTTGACTTACAGTCTGAAAACACAGCTCCCTTTCTTTGCATTTGATCAAAGCTGTGAGGCTGGAATGATTCCACGCTTTTCTTGTTTTGCTGGTAGCAGGCATTGATTGCAATATGGCTCTCGCCGGCGTGAAGCTCGCCGGCCAGGGCCCAGGAAGCAGCAAACATGCCATTCTAAGATTAGCACAAGTAGCCCACGGGTTGTGTCCTCCCGAAACTGCCAGCTGCAGACTCTCCGATTACACTTTGTGTTTTGCAGCAGGAAAAGTCCTTTCTCAGATCCTTTCTGGCAATTACACTGCCATCCTCTATCCAGCTTTTTCTACAGCTTCTTTTTTTTTTTTNNNNTTTTTTTTCCCCCCAGCTGGTGTGCCAGGCTCCATGTCTTCTAGTCAAGGGACAGCACCATACCCAGGCACTCAGAAGTAAAAGGTTCCCTTCCCTTCCTTGCACTGCAAGGAGCACGCCCTCCCCCTGACTTCCAGGGGCTGGACTGGCAGCCTCTCTCCCACTGGGAGGAAGGTGGGAAGCCTCACTTTCTCACTCTCACCCCAGGGCGTGTAACAGCCCTCAGTCTCTTCCATGACTAAGACATGTACCTGCTCCTCTCACCCAAGGGCTCAGAGCTGTCTCCTGCCCCATGATATTAATGCAACCTCTCCCATTCCTGGTCATTTTTCCTGTCTCGGTGACATAGCCCACCACTTTTATGAATGATGAAGAGGAGCAGCTCTGCTCTTTTTTTGGCAAAAAAAAGGTGTTAATTTTGCACTCTTTGCAGCCAACTGCCGATTCTTTTCCTTTTCAGAAGAGAAGCGTGGTCAGCCTGCATGGGCTAAAACCAGCAAGCTAAGGTAAAAGACTTACTCCATCAGTAATTTGGTGACTGCTACTCTGGGGTCTACTGTTCTGTAAAAATAAGTGTCTAAGTATTGCATATTCTGAAAAATGTCAGACAGAGCAGCAGAACAGGAATTGAATTATACCATCAATGTAAGCATGGCACTGTCTGCAAAAGAGGAAGTGCAACTAGCAAGTTCTCTGTAAGGGGTTTCACTTTCCTCTTCCAAATAAATTTATAAAATTGAGTAAATTTGACAATGGTTTTCAACCCCATCTTTCTTTATCTGCTTTTAAAACTGAACCTGGTTCCTTTGGCAGCACTGGAGAAGAACAACCCCAACTTCACTGGTGATTTAATGTGCCAGAAAATGCAAGGGCTAGTGAGGCTGCCTGATGTGGGAGTAATAACATCTCACAGAGGGGCCCCTCAAGACAGCAATGCCATTACCTGGCTCAATGACGTTTGGCAATTTTCCTGCTAGAGACTGTGGACCCACCGTGGGCACCAGGTGAGAGAAGGTGCATATCAAAGTCCCACAGAAAAGAGGTAAAGAGATAGAAGAATTTTTCTGTGCATCCTGTTTGGATACTCACAAAGAATTTTTCTTAAAGATCATGGATTTAAGCTACAGGTGGGGAGCGTCACTGCAGACAACAAGTTTCTTATGAAATAAAAATTGTAGAGAGTCCTGCAGAAAACTGGAAAGCCAGAGGTGGCTTTGGGGACAAATTTGAATGTCCTGCTGGGACTGGTGCAAAACTGGCTCCAACAGTCCTCAGCTAGCCGTTTTGGTCATGACCCACCCCCTTGCAATTGAAAGCTATCATGACTCCATCTCATGGGACTGATACCCCACCAGTTTTGTCACTGTCCATAATATGCTACTAGGAATGCTAATCTGAAAGGGTACCAGTGGAGGTCAGCAGCAGATATTGAAGGAGAAGTTCAGGTTTGGATTTGTGCACCTGGTTTGGCTGATGAAAAGAGCAAAGGTCAATTAGCTGCCATACAGTGGAGTGTTTTGGCTTAAGCAGCACTTAAATACCAGCTGAATAACAGCAGGGATTTGTACTGCCCTACTCTCCTTCCCTCCCCTATGAATCCTCTGACTTGTCTGCTTTTGCAGGTAGGATATTTTGGCCAGACAGAACACCTTTTATCTGAGATGCAAGCGCTCCACAGCACCTTGTAAGGCTGGAATATTCAGCAGCTCTGAAATCAGTGACAGTTACACAATTTTTGGTACTGGGCCTGTGCACTTTCCGTCCCCGTTCTCATGCAGCTGCATCTAGATGTGGTTTTGAGGCTGGTCCCTGACCTCCACATGTCTCCCTTCCTTCTAAAGAGCTTTGCAGGAATGCTTCCCTGCAGCCCGTTCTCACACCAGTCCATCGTGCCGGCCGCCTTCCCATACCCTGCACTCACACAAGCTCGGCAAAACTCCCCTGTGACTCTCACAGGGTTTTTTGTTGCTGCACATACAATCTACCTCAGCAAAAGCAAATATGGGAAAAATAATGAAAAACATAGAGTGTCAGAGGCAGACACAATAAGGCATCCGAGGCTCAGGACTAGTGTCCTGATTACACAAACAGGATCCAGAAATAGTGACCCTCAGCACCCAGCTTTCAGCACTGCACCACAAGAAGGCAGTTGTCAGTATGCTAGAGGAAAACAAGAGAGGGTCAGTGCTTTTGGAGTGTTGTTTCATAAGGTCCTAGTTTTGGCAGAAAGACAGCTTATGTTTCCAACTGCTCATTCTCCCTTGACCTTTCCTTCCTCTCTTCCTCCCTCCCTTGCACCAGTGTGAGTTTGTGGGCCTGGGCTGTAAACTAGATCACTGAAATGATCTGGGCTAAAAATACATCCCTTAACTCTTTACAAGGCTATTTTTAACCCAGATCATTTCAGCAATTGGGTTCACAGCACAGCCCGCCAAGCGCTTGCACTGCCCTGGCGGGAGGGGATGGAAGGGTGGCAGGAGCAGACTACAGCACAGGGGTGAGGACTTCCCTTTAACTGCTTCAGCCAGAGGCTGAGGAAATTGCATCCTTATGTGTCCTCCATTCAGAGGGCTGATATGAGAGAAAAATCATATTTTTGCATGCCTGCTGGTAAAGGCTGTTCTGGTCTGTGGCACTGGTATTTCACCTTGCAATCTGTTGCTTCCCACCTGAGATGCAGCCGAGTGCAGGCTGTGAACCCAGGGAGTGCCTGTGAGCTGTCATGGGGAGCACGTTAACGGCAGCTGAATGATTCGGAAGAAGTTTCGGTTAAGCGTCCACAAAAGCCCCACGAATACTGTGTCAGAGATCTCCAGAAGCTGCACTTGAAACAGCAACAGCTGCACGGGTGGCTGGGGAGTGGGTTTTCCTCTCTGCATGGCAGAGGCAAAGCTCTACACCTGTAGGACCTGCTCATCTAAGAAAGGGATGGGGGACACATCTGTGGGGAGGAAACTACTTAAGTCAAAATAAACCATCATCACACTCTGCCTGGAGGCCAGCAAGAAACTCTGGGAAGCAGTCCTGTGGGTTCCTTTGAAATTAAAACGTCAAACCTCACCAAGGCACTTGATTTCAGGAGGGAACACAGCCTCTTGCAGATCCCCTCTTCTCTGCCTGGCCCAGCCCTCCAAAGGCGAATGACGTGCTCTCTGTGCAAAGCCTTCCCAGACGTGACACTTAACCTTCTTGTTTTTCAGTAAGGTAGCTGCAGGATTTGAGGAGCCAGCCGGTCATAGGCCTTCTGTGCATGGGAAAGCTTATACCCCGTACACTGGGGTAACTCTCAGCTTGCACAGGGAGCAGTACAGCCTTAATCTGATAGAGGTGCCTGTTTTTCAGCATAACCGAACTCATTTGCAGTCAGCTTGGCTGAAAAGAGCTGTTCTCAAACTTCTCCAGTATCTGTTTCTGACACTGAAAGCAGCATTTTGGGAATGACACGTTAAGCTGTAGCGGGGAATGTGCCTCCTTGCAGAGCTCCTCAGAGGCTGGAGGGGGGTCAATGTCTCCTACCCCTGCGGGTGAGGTGCTGTAGCCTCTCTCCTGAGAAGAGTCTCCTGCAGAGACAGGGTTTGATGAACTGGAGATGTCCTACTCGCTTGCAGATCAAGCAAGGGAGAAGCAATGACGGTACTAGCTCCTACCATGCTGCCCCACCAATTTGGGGTGACCATATCCACAGGCAAGAGAATCCCTTCTCCTTGCCCCATCTTCTATTCAACTGCTGAGGCCAGCTAGAGGCAAAAGGTCGCTGAATATTCACATGGTACATCATTTAAGGTACAGTTCCTGTCTATCTGGAGAGGACGTGAATTTATGCTCTGGAGAACGCATCATGAATGCGTCTCATTACTAACCAAACACACCTGCATGTCAGACCAGTCCTACCTTTTTAAAGGCCACAATAATACTGAATAATGACGCAAAACATAATAGTAATATGTCTGCATGAATTGAATTAATAAAATCTTTCCCTCAGTTAGGACTATCTTTAGTACCTGTTCTAAAGGCAAGTGTCCAAAGAGGCCAATCCACCCAACTATCCTTTTCTACCCCTAGGTTCATTTATTGTTCAAGGAATATAATCTAAAGAAGACTGGAATGGGTCCCTGGGTGTGGGTCTTAGCCTTAAAGCAGAGAATAGCATAGAATGGGCAAGTTTAGGTTCATCCAGGCAAATCTGCCACTCTTTTTGTCTTGTTCAATAGCAGGAAATAGGTAACTGAATTATCATTTTTAACCTTTTCTTACAGGCACCAGTTATTTTGGCTCCCGCATTTTGTAAGTGCAGATTAAGATTAGATGGGCAGCTCATAAGGAACTCCTCTTTAAATGCACTAAATAAAGCTCAATAATAGTTTTTAATTAGGATTTGACCCAAGTTACCCATGGAAAAATCTCTCTAATATGTAGTTTGTAGTTTCATTCAAAGCCGTCTCTCTGCATCTGCTATTTAGATGAGTCCTGGTTTGCACCCTCCTGCCAACATAACCTGAACCTATTAGTTTATCTGTGTCCATGTGAGTACATCAGTGGCATCAGGATCATATTGAAAGGGGAACATTGCTCGGACTGGGGAGGGAGAGGTAAGTTAACAGGGTAGGTTTAAAACACAAACTCCCCCAAGGGAGCAAACTGAAAGGCAAGAGGGTGGGAAAATACCTGAATCACAGCATGAGGAACTGGGCAGCAAAAATCAGGGGAGGCTGCTACCCACAATCTGGGCCTGCTCATTCTCCTCGTGATCCACGAAAGCATCAGCGCAGGCTGAGCACAGATTGCCCAGGAAGTGGGTGGGCTCACACTCGCCTTGGCCCCTTTTTTACATCCCTAGAAGGAAATCTCACGATGCTTGTTCCAAATGGAGCTCAGCAGCGTGCTGGGCCCCTGGCTCAAGAAGCAGCGCATCCCAAGATGTAAGTCCTGAATAAACAAACCTCTTCTTGCTACACTGACCCCTCTCCTTCCCAGCGAAGCATCCTTCTTCCCATCTCTCTCTTTACCCTTCTTCACAAATCATTCTCACTGGAGAGCTTCCAGCTCTCTATTTCAGGAGGGATTTATGTGGTTTATTTATTCACTTGGCATCTTATCTGGCAATGAAGCTGCTCCTTGTCTGGTTGCGTTAAATTTTAATTATTGGCAGAAGCCCCAGCTAGAAGTGGCTGCAGCTGTGGCTTTGTGATACCCTATAGCCAGTCCTGTCCATCATTGTGTCAGCGTAGCCAGTAGCACCCTGGGATGCAAGGCCAAGGCTCCTACCTGCATTTCCTACAATTCACTATAGAACAGGAGTGATAATGACTGTGCTGTGCTCCACCAGAGCAAAACCTACTGTGTGAGCCAGTTCTGCACCTTTCTCTGGTGGGGCTAGGGTAGCTCCACGAACTTTGTGTATCAGAGCTTTATCGCAGTTATGTTCACTGGAGAGGACAAGACCAGAATATCTTGCAGATCTTTCAGGTGTATCATGATAGAAAAGAAATAAATTTTTTCTACTTCCCTTTCTGTTGTGTTTTCTTTGATCAACCTTTACCAGAAGCTAAACACCTCCATTTCACATCCCAGGTGAGAATTTTGTGAGTGTTAAGAATGGCAGCATGCACAGAGTCCTCATCCTTTTCCTCCAAGCTGCCATCAGGTGGCTGGGCAAAGAGGAATAACCGGCCTCAAACTGCCATGGGTCCCCCACTTCCAGGATGCAGGCGTGAAACACAACAGAAAGATGAGCAAAGAAATTAAGATTTCCCTTTGAAAGATTCAAAGAGAATTCTGGGCCTGATATCAGGACACACCATCTGGCTGTGAAAGAGTATAAAGGTGTGTTGAGGTGTATAATGATGATCCCAGCACGCTCTGCAAAATCCTTGGCTGTTGTCTGCTGGGACTGGTGTTTTAAAGGTTGTGCAAACAGGTTTCTAGTTTGACTTGCAACAAAAGGAATTAGTGGTAAGCCTCTGTCTGTCTCAGGTGAGATCATGCACAGCTGTGCAGAACTATTGCACTTCCAAGATAAAGCTTTTTCTACGTTAAGGTCAAGCCTCAGCCAGTGCAGAGTGGACTCCACGTGTGGTTGATGTCGCATGCAACAGATTCAGTCTTCAATCTTGCAGCTCCAGGGAAAGCAATCTGCAGCCTGTGGGAATATATTGTGGATGCTGGAGTTTGGGCTCCAGATTTCTGAACACTGTGAAAACAATGGGACCTCAGATTAGGTTTGGGATCAATCTGAGCTCCTGGGCCCTGAAAATGGGCTTAAGACACCTCCAACTCAGGCACACATCTCTTCTGTACATGTCTCTACATGGCTGTAGATTCTGGTTTCCTTCAGACAAAGGAGTGCTCACTAATTGAGAAATGTCAAAAAAAAATAAAACCATACTAGACATGGAAGTTTTGGAGACAGGCAGGAGGAGGTGAGGACTCCTGATTACACATGCTACCTTCAAGGCAGTCAGTGTTGTTAGAGCCCAGTGATCTCTAGCAGCTTTCTTCAGTTCTAGTCTTAATGAAAACAGGAGCTCTCACAGCAGCCCTAACAAAGATTTGACTAGAACTACTGAAATGCATGTTGCAGAAACACAGATGTCAGGTGTTCTCTTAAACTCTTCCTTCTTGTAACGTTTTGAGTGGAGAGCAAGCTTCTTGCCCGAGTATAAATCCCTGCCAGCCTGTCTCTTGAAGTCTGCGAATAAGTTAGCCACAAGAGCAACTCTGTGAAGTACAACATCCCTCCTCAGAGTGGTACCCAGGTCAACACTTACCCCACCACGGATGAATGAACATAGGATGAGTGTGTGTCTGAACTCAACTGCAAGGCTATTGCATAGCTATACTGAGGGCGATGAAGAGGAAGGAGCTCTGGCTATACCACAGGGCAGAATAGTATGAGGAATGCGGACTTCAAAGGAGGGTTGCATGTTTGTTTGCTTTTAGGAGAAAGGGCAGGAAAATCCTACTTTACATAAAATATGTAAAAATATGTAACATTTCCCTGTGTTTGGAAAGAGTTTGCTTTAGGGCAACATTTTTCTCAAGACTTGCAGTGGTCTGGTCTTGACTTTCTCCTTCTGAGAGTTCCCTTGTGAACTGCTGTCTTGGCACTCAGGGTCAAGCACTGCCCAAAGGGTAATGTGAGGATATTCCAGCTCAGCAATGTTGAGCAGCTTTCATCCAGAAGACAGCAAGCAGCTCCCAAATACAGTGCAGTAATTTCAAAACTACAGAGACTCAGATCTGCCAAATTTAAAGGGTCACAGAAGCAAGATTCAGGAACTGGGTGAAGGTGGAAGATACCATCTAGCCAAAACTAGTAAAGGGACAAATGCTTTTCAAAGGAAGGGGCACTGTGTTGAATTTGTCTGCTATACTGTAACGAGATGGTTCATGTACTCCCCGCCTTGCCTGCTAAAAGTAGAGGGGAAACTCCTGCTGGTTTTCTTTCTTTCAGTGGTTTGAGCTACCCATGCCTACGTGTAAAAGGGCCTGGATAGTTAGCACAGTGGTTGGAGTGAGGCTTTTCTCAAGAAAGCATTGCTGCCTGTTTGGATCAGAAGCTTGCTCAGGGTCCTTCTCTGGTACTTCCCTCCAAGTAACTTCGGGACTGCCTAGAGCTCCTGAACATCAAGGCAAATGGTCATCATGCGTAAAAAAACACCCTAATCGTGCTGGGCAACAGGGAGGTAGCTGGTGTGGTTCAAGAGCATTGCAAGTGCAGGTGCATCTCCATGGTCGCCAGCGATGCCATGGCTGCCTCTGTCAGTAGAGCCAGTCGGTGCCGGGCAGGAGGAGACAGGCAACAGATAGCAGCCAGTGCCAGACATGCAGGCGAGGAGCTGCGTCCTTCACAACAGAATTATAGGAAACATCTGTAGACATCAGGAAATTAGAAGTGGTGAATACACTATCTACTTATGTTTCAGAGAGTGACTACAATGAAAATAAAATGAGATAATCGTTATCTTAACGTCCCCTCTGAGAAGCCCCTCCCTTTGCTGTCGACACATTTCTGCTAGCAAAGCGGGTGCAACGCTAGTGTTGCGTAGCATTGTTTTTCATGATGGACGATCAGTACCAATGCCAGCTTTCTCCACATCTTCCAAAAGGCACCTCTTCTCAGCAGAGTAACTGCATGAAGTCTCAGTTTAACCTGATGAGGTGGGACTGCTGCTGCTGTCCTCACAGCCTCCTGGGCCCAAAGTGGAGAAAGCAGCCTCCTGTTTGCCTCTGTAGAGTTTGTTAATAACATGCTCTAACATCAACAGTCCGGGCTGGAAAGGCCCTTATATAGGAAGGGTATTCCAGCCACCTCGCACTAATCTTTGGCTGGTGTTATAAATTTTTGAAGCTGGATTTATGGCAAGTTGTTCTTTTCTTCATGCCATGGTATGTAGCGCTCAGGAGTGCTTGGCCTGCGCTTGCTAAGCGCTGCCTGGTGAGATTAGCAAAACCAGCAAATATCACTGTGAAAGGTACCAGTGAGATCTTGAGTCTTCCTTGTAGTGATGACAATATTGGGCCACTGCCTAGCGCCTACATGTTCCCAACACTGCAGGGGCCAATTCTTTACAGCAGTATTATCTCAAACCTTCACGGTTAAGAGCCTCTGCTGAGAGGGCAATGGATGGGCTTGTGCATTTTAATGCCTGCTGCATACCCCACAGAGCTGGTCCCGAGGGAGGCCAGAGTTTTATCTGTCAGGAGAGCACTCAGATCACCAGGCAGGTGCATGAGCTGCCCTCTGCCCCAGGGAACCTTGGATTCTTTGCTACATGTCGGCATGGCTTTAACAGGCAGGCTGGCAAGTGCTCGCCCTAGCCATGCCCTAAGACCAGATTAAAAATCATGTCTTGCTAGACAGACCAAAGAGTTTGAAGCCCGTACCCCCCGAGAACACAGTGGAGCCCAGACCATCCGCTTCCTGAGCAAGTGTCTTATAGCCCCTGCCAAAGGCTGCCAAGAATGGTTTGATCAAGTGCCATCGTTACCAAAAGAGGCAGTGAACTGCAGCACCTGGTCTCTGCTGGGCAGCATGCCTGTGCAGGGGCAGCATGTATGTAACCTCAGCCCACCCCCTATGGAGAGACGAGCAGCTCTTGGCTCTGCCGTGTCCTGTGGAGGATAAGGCATCTGGCTGTTCAGACACGACTTGCTGCTCAGGGAAGGAGGTGGCAGACCATTTAAAATGTAAATCAATTATTTTGTGCATATGAAAGTGTTTTGGGAGTCTTTGAGGTGATTGCAGAAAACTCCAGAACACATGGGTGTCACCATTTCCTTTCCTGCAAGAAGTGCTTTTTGCAAGATGCCTGGTCCTGTTTGCTTGTGTTCACCGTGCTCAGAGTTATTCTCCCGGGGAGAGGAGTGGAGAGGAGAGATGAGGATGTGGGGCATGGGGAACGTAACAGGGAAATGCGTAATTTCTAATGCCAGCTCGGTCTGGGCAGCAGGCCACCCACGGACAGGTCAGGCGGGGCAATCCCAGGCTTGTGCAGAAGCAGCATTCTGGGCACTGGTTGAATTTTAATGTCAAGCAGGTAGATGCCTAGTGAAGCGAAGAAACCAGCAGAGTCAGGCAATGGTTGCAATGGCGTTTTCCAGGCTGAAGATGTAGATTGCAGTGTTTCAGTTCTGCATTAGTCCTGTAGTTGACCTAGGACACAATAACTTGCCCTCAGCTACTTAAAATCCAGGACAGAATTTTAGTCCGGGGCTTCACAAGCTCCACCTTGACACTTGGTCCTCCATGGCACACTGGTTCATCACAACACACATCTGAGGATAGCTCCACTGTGATGCAGAGCAGCCCAAGGAAACCTGTAGTAAGGGGTCTGAGCCCCACAGTCAGTGTTGCACGACTTCTCATGATGGCATCAAACTGGATGGTACTGTGCTCACACCAAAGGGATCATCAGCCCAGTCACAGCTCTGCATGAATGTACACCCAGACCAGGTATCTGCATTTCACCTCTATATCTGTGAGCAGTAGCCATCTGGATTTTGTGTGGTACAGGGTACTTTGGGCACGTATTAGCTGAGACGACCTGTTGCCACAAAACTCTTCCTAAGCGAGTCCTAAGGAAGTCCAGCACCCAGGAAGGACTGCTTCCCTCCCAGTGAACTATCTTTTTAATGGGATTTCAGTCTGGTTTCTAAAGATTTAAAAAAAAAATATATAATACCCAACATGATTATAAGGGTGTCCTAAAGATGCTTTGCTAGTGAGGCAACAGATTTCACATCTCAGTCACATGCATCCCCTGTTTGTTCAGCTTACCCTTCCTGCCTGCAGCTGCAGGGCTGTACCCTAACAATTGTCTATGCACAGTAACCAGCGTAGGCTCAGCAAGCAGAGTCAGATGACGGTTTCCTTAGACCACTAAGTCAACAATATAAGAGGAAGGAGAAGCTCAGAGATGTTCAAAGTAGTAACAATAAACCAACTGAAATGAAGTTTAGTGTCAGAAGACAGACTATTCAAGAGAAAAGGTCCAAAAGATACCTAAAGGGCAAGGTGGAGGCTGTGAGGAGAGGTAGGAAGGTGAAATAAAAGGCTGTTACATACCAGTGAGACCTGAGGCTATGGGGGGAGGAAGCTGTGCCACATACAGTAAGAAGAAATCGTGATCATCTCGATCACTAGGTTTTTAAGATACAGGACAACATTTGCTTGCAGACAGTGAAGAGGAAAGGGTAAGAGGGCTAAGTGGAGAGGCAAAAATCTACATTGCTAACCAGGCCAGTTCCCTACAGACAGGGCAACTGGTCTGGCTGAGAGAGCAGGGAAAGCAGATAAGCCTCATTAAGGGGTCCAATCAATTCAAGGAGAAACAACCTCGGCCCTTCCTGTAAAAGGGCCATGCGTATGTAATTGCCTCATTACAAGCCCAACACAGCTGCTTGCAGACAGGCCAAGCAGCCAACATGGAAATAATTTCAGGCAGCAGGAAAAGGCTTGTGGATAAAATCGGTATTTGGCTGAATGCGGCCATACCCAGCCACACAAGTGGAGAACTAATGAAAGGCACAGAGGCTGTGCCCACACAAGGAGTGTGGCAGCCTTTCTCTGGAGCAGCTCCTTGCAAGAGGGGTTTTCCTGTCACCTGAAACAGCCCCAGCTTCAAAAACTCATCTGTGCTGGGTTTTAAGCCCAGACATACCATGCGGGGTTCTCCCTTCTGAGTCTTTGAGGTGTGCTAGTGTCTCCGTTCAGGACTTTGCAGTGATGAGGGCAAGACATGCCTTTTTAAAGGAGGCTGAGATATTTGAGATGCTATAGCTTCAAGAAAAAAAAATAAATACAGCAAGATTCAAAAACTAATAGTTTACTATGCAGCTGCTGTAGGTGGTGATGTATTTCAAACCATCAAACTACTACCCAGCTACCCAGCAGTACCCTGTACACTGCAAAGCGGAGCTGAGCCATCGGTTTCGTGCTGGGCAACAGTACAAAGCATGACTAGTTTAACAAAGATCTCTGCAATTACTAAGTCTGGCTACACTAGAAGACTAGATTAATGTGTCCCCTCCCTTTATGAAGTCCTGGGAACTTCTATTCCCGCTATTTCCTTTGAGTTAATATGTCTGTTTTAAAAATACTGGCTGTATTTATCTGGAACAAACAGTTTCAAAAAATGACTTTTCATTTTTTTTTGCTCATTATAATGAGCATTCAGCCTTAACAGAACAATGCTGATTTTGCAGAGCTCTTCCCTCGCTCCAAGTGAACACCAGTGGTACATCTGCAGTCTTTTTCCATCAAGTTTACAATAACTCTAAGTGTTTTGGGGGAAATACTTTGTGCCTCTAAGATATGTGTGCTGCCAGTGAGCCAGAATCCTGCAGCAGGTACACTGAGCGATCCTGTTACTCAAGGTTATGAAAATTTGGGTTGGGATGCTGAAAACAAGGTCCCTTACTCTGAAATGCCTCATCAAATACAGCCCTCAGCTCCTCTCTCAAAGGTCATGATAAAGGAGGCTAACGGGCATTAACTTGGCAGCAGGATTTCAGTGTCAACTGAAAGCCAATGCACCACTTTCCTAAATAATGGAAGATCCCCACTCTCTTTCAAGCAGCACCACTTTTCATTTCTCCAGGCTTAAATTAGATGAACACCTACACAGTTTTCAACTTAGTTCAGGGAGACCTCTGGCTTTTCTGGTGTGTCAGGCAGGATATATAGCCCTGTCATTATCTCCTCTCCATCTGATGGGAGTGCTCTAGCAACAAATGCTGTCTGAAAACTTGTTTGATACAACCAGACATCAGCTACTGCAGATATCTAAAGTAGCGGTAATATCCGTGAAAGGCATGTAGGGGAAAGAAAGGGGTTATTTCTCATATATTATCCATTGAATAGGTAAGTTGATGAGGTTGTGTTGTTTTAGGACTCCACAAACACTCCACATGTGGAATAGCTCCACAGCTGACAACAGCTGTTACCAAGACGGCAGTTAGGCTGGACTGGAGTGTATTGCTTCCCATGTATCTTTAGCAGCTTGTACAACCAGTATCTGGGATTTGTCCTTGAGATACTCACACTATTAGCAAATGCTTCCATGGGTGGAGGGGTGAGATGGTAGTTCTGAAGAAGAACAGTGATGGCCACCATAAGACGTAGCTGCTTTCCTAGTGCCTTGTTTGCACCAGTTCTTGTAGAGAGCTCCATTCCTGGCCGGGACTTTCCCCAGGATCCTTCTCAGCTTCCCAGCGTTTCCCCTCTCAGAGGTCTGTTTTTCTTAATGGTCTGGGACCTGTACGCAGCCTGTCAACTTTCCCCAAATTAATTGGTGCCTCTCTGTGTCTACTTCCAGGCTTTCTTCTGGGGAGCTCTTGCTGCTCTAGAAGGATGAGGGGTGGGCTAATGGCAAAACCTCCAGGCTGCTCACAGGGAGATGGGAAAAAATGCAGTCTGTGGGGCAAGTGCATCCCATCTGATGACAGCCCAGTCTCCTTGACTAAGGCACGGGGGAGAGAGATGGCCTGGAAGGCTGGGCATCCGTGTGTACGACTTGAGAGTGCGGAATAAAATGAATGAACCATGGTTATCTGATACAGGCCTCTGAACAGCTTTCCGTCGGTTAAAATGTGCCTTGCTGGAAATCATTATTTTAAACCGAATAATAGTGTTGCTTTTAGCCACTTGCATAGCCCTGTAGCTGTAGACACGATGCGAGGCTGCACCTTGCTCTCACCCACAGACAGAGAGACGCTTGGGCAGCTGCTCTGAAGGAAATGAGCTGAGCAAATGGAACAGCCCCTGCAGTAAGAAAGGTCTCAGCCCGATGAATCACCTTTCAACTGCTGTTCAGTTGAGCTTGTCCTTTGCTTGCCTCACGTGGGGTGAAGAAAAAAGCCCCACTTTTAGCAGAGGTCTGAATAAGATGAATTTCAACAGGAGGAGTCTTAGGTGCAAGATGCTTCAGGTGGGACGAGGAAGGGACTGCTCTTGGACTGATAGAATGGTTAAAGAGGATGAACTTTAAGCAGGTGCATGTGCAGTCTGCATTAATTGTCTAATCTGAAGCTATTCAGGTCAAATTAGAAACTGATGTCACCAAACTGTCAAAAAAGGGACACAGAGTATATAAGAAGCAGGGACAATTCAAAATACTTCAATTAAATGCTTTAAGTAGACTGTGACACCTCCCCATTTAAACTCAACGCTAGAGACAGTCTAGCTGTAGCAGCACAGGGATTGAACTCCTCTTCATTTATCGTGCTGGGAACAGAGAATCAGAAGGGTAAATGAGCCTGCACAGAGCTCCCAACTGCTGCAGCTTCCAGGACTCATCAGTTAGGACTGTGCTATCTTTGTAACACATTGCTATTAAATTAGGTCTACAATGGGTACAGGCAGGTCAGAGAAGGAGGTTCATATTTATCTGAGCCAGGAATTTAGTCAAAAAAGATATGCAGATATGGAGCGGAGGAAAGTGATAGTAAGCACGCAGCTAGCAGCCAGCCTGAGGTGTGAATGCTAAGCTATATCCACAGAGATGTCTTTTTAGCTGGACTGTGGAGGGCTTAGCAGCCCCAGCGGCACTGAGAATCCGGGTTGGCGAGGCTGCTTTCTCAGCAGCTGCCCTCCCTTTGGCTCCATCCCGAGTCTGCAGTTTGAGAGACCCCTGAAAACCAGGCCCTACACTGGGCAGACAAATCCAGGCAGCTGTAATTTGCAGTTATGTTTGAAAATGCCTGTCTGAATTTTCAGCCCAGTCTGGATCAGCTCTCACGATGCATTAGGGATTCGGTGATTTCCACAGGTAAATGACTCTGCTATACATCCTAAGAAAAACGGACACAAGTAATTCTTGAGATGCACTGAGCCTTTGACGTGGATTTTTTCTGTGATCTGAGAAAGATAATTATCTCTGTTTCAGAGATAAGCTGCATATAAAATTCTCCCAACAACTCTGTAAAGGAGAAACCCAACGTTTGCAAGAGCTTTGAAGTACTCTACCTACTTCAGTACTCTGTTTCTTTTTCCTGATGGCTGACTGAAACTCTTACATGTTCTTTCTGTGGCAAGAAGCGGGACTAAGTTCCTTCAACCTCAGGCACAGTTTCTCCAGGTTAAAGCTGGGCCACCGGAACCAGGTGTACAGGAAGCATGGCCTCAGTGCCTTGCACGCCACTTGCTCAGCAAGTAAATCGGCACTAGGAGGCTCTGGCCAGCACGTCACTGAATTCATAGACCTTAAAATGAAAGGTGTTGAAAAGAAAAATTATATTCAACTTAGAAGAGAATGATCCAGCAATTTTTGAGTTGCAGAGCAGAGGCAGAAGAAATAAAGTATGACATTTTCATTACTTGATAGCTTTTCTTTCCCACAGGCTACAAAAAGAAGAGGCTTCCAGCTTCGGCCTTTGAGAATCTACAGACTAAACTGATGCCTGTTACAGAGACCCAGAGAGCTGCTATAGGTGATGCAGGCTTCTGTTTGCTGGATCAGAGTGTGAAGCTGCTGCAGAGGATGGACCCTCTAAGACTGGACCTCGAGCATCAACACCTGAGGACAGCCCTGCGGGGCCTGGCACGGAGAGCATCACTGTTGGGTCACCCACATCAGGCGCTTGAGGTGAGAACTGGAGTCGTGTGAGACGCCAGTGCCAAGGGCAGGGTGCTGGGCTGGGCTGGGAGGGTAGAGTCGAGGAAGGTGAGTCCTGTGCTCAGTGCATCCAAAGAGCAGGAGGAGAAGGGCCGAGAAGAAATTCCTTGGTGGCTGTGGGCAAAGACTTCTTAATCTGTACGGAGCAGAACTTGATATGTGAGATTAGAAGTCCTCATATGAGTGAAAAAGGCAGGTTTGCATTGAGCTGGGAGACGAAAGAGACGGTGCTAAGACTATTTTCTTTCTGTATGGGCGACCTGTCTGACTTCATGTCTCCTGTCACCTCATGCTCCAGTGTACTCAGCAATCCATCCCCTTCCTTCCGCTCTCTTCTCTTTGCAGACACCTGCTGTCTAGAGGACCGGTGTGCATGCCTGTACTTGTTTGCATGGGCAGCCCCTCTGCCTTGAACTGGGAATGAATACCTTGAAACTGGGAATGAAAACTCTGGGTTTTCATGGAGGGTCAGTGTGGACAACTCTGTGCACTTTGTAAAGACTAAGTGGGAAACCAAATTATACTGTGCACATTTCACAAGTGAAACACACGCTCGCCACAGGGTCCAAGGGGTGAAATTCCTGGGAAACCTGGCACATAACCTCAAGTGTGCGTATATGAAAAGGGAGGAATAAAGTGGACCTGTTTCATCTGAACTTACATCAGGGGAACATGGCACTCAGCAGAAAGGTATTACAAGATTGACTTGAATAACCCATGACTGCTGTCACAGTACACAGTTTTAGAGGATAAAGAAACCCATTCTTAAATCAGGAAGAAAGAATAGAAAGAAAATTGGTTTTGTGTTCTACACAGGCAATAAAAGAACAGTTCCCAGACTCTTGCAGATATGAAACCAGTTTATTTTGACTTAAGTTTCCCAGAGGCAGAAGTTTGCAGGGCTTGAACAATGTGGTGTAGCAGGAAGGAATCATAAACGCTTTTGGGACCTGATGCTGAATAACCACTAGCTTCTGCTAGCAGCTCCACACGTGGAAGGACTGCAGAAACACTATGGTCCTGCCCCTCTGGTGGCCCCGTCAATACCATTGCTTGAATGCAACAGAAGATTGCTGTTGCCATTATCTTTCCAATGCTCTGTCCAGTCTATTTTTTAATCTCTCCCAGGAAAAATGTTTCCACTACATTTGGTTTCCACTACACTATTCCAGACCCTGCCAGACCTCACTGCTAGAAGTCCTTCCTACTATTTGGTGAGATATATTTCTTCCCTTTAATTGGATCCCATTATTCCTAGGTGCACTGCTTTTATGATGCACTAACTAATTCTGTTTCCTTTGTGTTAAGAGTTTTAGACTACTGTCCTCTGTCTCACTGCAAAGCCACACTGACTTGTTTAACTCCATTCTTCTGAGTCAGCTTTCCCTCGCCTTTGCATTTTTGTGTCTTTCTTAAGAAGCAGCACGTAGCTTGATTCAGTAATAGAGCATGAGGGAAAGGTATTATATTTTGTGAAGTACTTCAAGATGCTCAGAAAAGCACCACTGCATGCCATAGCTACCAACCTGTACAAAGGCACAATTTAAGCTGTGGTCCGATCAGGCTGAGAACATGCACTTGAGAAGCCCGAGATGAACAGTGGCTTTGTTGAAGCTGGCAGCAGTAAATCAATATCCTTTGCAGATTGGCCACTAGTCATTCACGCTGACCAAAACCCTGTGTGCATCTTGTTACAAAGGGTAAACAGGTTTATTTGCATAAGGATACTTGTATGCAAAACCGAGCTTACCGCCTTGCTGCCTGTTGTGTGGGTTTTGGGCTCTGTTAAAATTTGATGCTGAAGAACAGAAGAAAAAGGGCATGCATCTATGCCAGCTGCCAATCTAGCAGGTGAGGTCTGGGTCTTTGTTTTTAGCAAGTAATGTGCTCGTATCTGACAAGAATTTGGCATGATGTCTTTTTTTCCTTTCTAACAGGTGAAAACTTCATTTGGCACTAATGGGCCTCGTCCTTGTCACTACATTACTGGGACCCATACACTGGCGATAAGATATCATGAAGATATGCCTCAGAGCTGATGTTAATGTAAAAGCATTTCTGGCATAAGACTCATAGCTGGATATGTTGTAGCTTGGATGAAGTGAGACTTAAATCCATGCCTACGTGAGACTCCAAAAGAATAAAGCACCCCTGCCTCTGACAATAACTAGGTGTGAAGCAACTGTGCGGTGAGAGTGTAATAATAACTTCTTACACAACAGACCTCCTGTCTCTAGACCAAATTCATCCTTATGCATGCCATGTTGCAAACTGCTAAAGGCTTATAATTGTCTGTAAGTCACCAAGACAAGCTGTGTCTCTGCAGTATTACAGCACCTACAGGTAGCAAGAAGGCTTCACCAGTAAATAGGCAAGTCCTGCAAACAGGTTCTCTTGCCGCTGGGTACAGCTGCCATCTCAGAGCCCAAACTCAGGCTGTAGAGCTGGTGTTTTAGGAAAAAAAGCATGCACCTCTCAATAACTGTTAACCAACCACTTGGAAACAGAGAGGAAAACCACCCCTAGTTTGTATGGGCTTGGTCATTTCCATCACGAAAACCAGCAGAATTTCCTAGCAGCACCGACTGATAAAGCAATGCTGATGTTTTCCCCTGTTCTTCAGATAAGCAGATCCTGGGAAGGTGAGGGAAGGTATGCATAATAAGCTTCTCAGCAGTAACATGTCCTGCCAATTAGACCATGGAATACAGAAGAGGAAGCTTTTCCACAACACTCTCACCATGACCCAGGATACTCAGATACCCAAAGATTAAAATGGGGAGTGAGGCAGAAGAGCGGCTCAGAAGAATCATCCCTTCTCCAGTGACATAGGAAAAGGTTTAATTCTGCAAACCATTTACTCTGGGGTGTCCGTAGGTACAAGTAATGGGCACAGCACTGCCCATGGGGTTTGGGTTTGTTCCTTTCTGACCTTCAAGAGGGATCCCTCATCCAGTCAATGGGACATAGAAGTCTGGCAAACCTGATCCTTTCCAGGATCCTCTGCTGCAGACATGCTATTTACTGTCAGGCAGGTCCTAAATATGCCCAGACCTGAGGAGTAAAGTGGGGTCATATGGTATCTCTCCTAGTGTATTTAAATACTCTTTATCTACACAGACACTCTGCGTGAATGTGTCATTTTGATGAGTTCAGGAGGAAACATTGAAAACAAGTGTGTTTGAGGTTAAAATGTTCTGTTAAGCAAAAAGAAAAAAGAAGAGTGGAAAAGGAATGTTTCAACTTTTGGAATGAAAGCCAAGCAGCAGAGCTTCCTGAGAAAGGGAAATTGTTTCCTGGCAGAGCTAACCATGGTGTAATGCCTCTACTTAATCTTGGCTCCACAGCTGCAAGGGTGGGCAGAAACCTTGCACAGTCCAGCTCACCTCTGTGTGGCTTACTGTCCTGCTGCTCTGAGGACCATAAAGGTTACCAATTACAGCCCTCTTGGCTGCACTGCACCAAGTACCCTTTCCTCTGTCCCCTCCACTTCAGTCCTCTTGGGTGACAGGTCACATATCCTTAGTGCAATTTTCCTAGGGATAGGGTAAGTGCCTATGCTGAAAGAAGTTTACTCTGTAGTTTGGGCAAGGGCATCATTCCCCATGGCTCCGGGAAGGATGCAGCAGTTGGGATACTAGACCTGGAAACGCGCTCAGTCGCAATGTCTGGCTGGCCACAGCACAAAGGAAGCAATGGCTTCTGACCCTCTGACCCCCTGTTGAGGGAGGGGACGTGTTTGAGCCCCAGGAGGTTTCTGCAGGCTCCCAGTGGGATGGGGAACAGAGGACTCGGAAGAATTTTCTCCATGCTGCTCTGCTGCTTGCTAGAGGAGTGGGGCAGGACCCAGGGCCTCTTTGTGGTATCTTCACCTGACACAGGAGGGAGCTTTACTGGAAACAGCAGTGACCCCATCACTCCCCAGATGTCCCAGATGGGGACAACGTGGTGTAGGGAGAGCACAGGGTCTGGGGCTGGAGCCGTGTCCAGTCGGTTGCCCAGAAGGGAAGTAGCGTAGTGAGCAGAAAACGTCTCTCAGCTCTGGGAAAGCTTTCCCTCTGCTGATCCAGTGTAGCAGCAGTCAAAATGAAGATCTAGCAGGAGCTAGTTGCAGAAAAGACACATGGGAATGGAGGTGTCACAGGAAGAAATTAAATCTGTTGGTAGGCACAAAGAAGAGGGGAGTCTTCCCCAAATAAACCTGGTTGCTGCACCTTCTCAGCTTAGGGAACCCATCGCACCATAGGGAGCCACCAAAGTGAAACTCGGTCTCGGATTGCTTCCCCTTGCTGGGGGAGCAAAGTTCAAATGTCTCCATGCTCCCAAGCTCCTACAGAGAGGCTGGGGTGAGGAATGCCGTGACTGCTGTTGAATATGGGCTGCAGAACGCCACAAGCGCTTTCAGTGGATGCCTTAACTCACAACATCTGCAGCAAGGTTTGGTGCAGCTGTGGGAATTAGACAGCTTGGACCAAATCTGAAGATGTAAACTAACAAACCAACATAATAATTTCTGATCCTTTCTGTACTGTGAGTGCAAAGAAGGTTTAGTAGCTGCTGTTTACATGTGGTTTAGCTTTCAACAGTGACAGCTTTACATATTTTTAACATGAACTCCTCATGTTCACATTCTGTGATATAAGCTTTATGATTTCAAGTTCTTTTCATTAGTTGTAACACTGGAAAGAAAACTGATTTTCCAATCTATCTTGCATCAAGAAGCTGGGTCTTCACAAAAAAACCCCGAAGATCAGCAGACTCACAAAATTACATGAACTGCAAGAATGGGGTTTTGCTGCCTTTTTCTCCTTCTTTGGGATCTTAAATGGTTACAGTTGCTGCTTTCCACATGGCACGTTCCTGACAGCAGAATGGCTAAGACAGTAGGTACTAGCTCCTACGGAGCAGCAAAACCACGCTAACCACTCTAAGTGATCCCAACTATCTTGCTTCTGTGGGTTTTTCAAAAATAGGGTCTTCCTGCCAGAGACATTATGGAAATCAGCTGGCGAGGTCAGCCCTCTGCACTTTTTTCCCTAATGCTGGTAATCCTCATGTGTCCCACTGGAGCAAAGAGCTTGCCAGTTATGCCAGCAGGAAAGCACAGAGCAGCTCTGCCCGCCACTGATGAAGCAAATGGGGAAATGACAGAACTTCTCGTTCCTGTTGCACAGGACCATTAAATCTGTTTTTTAAAATAAAAGACTGTAGTGAGTCTCTGGGTCCTGCTCATGCTGCCTGTGAAAAGCTCTCAGGAAGAAACAGAGCAGAGAATTGGCAGGTGGGAACTCAAGTCTTTGCTCTTGGCTCTGTTTTGGTCTAATATCTTCTTACCTCTGGGAGATTAACCACCTTTTTGGTGGGTTGGGGCAGGAAGGGAAGACCAAGTGCACTACTTTAAAAATGTCTTGGGAGTGGAGATGTTTTAAAAATAAGAATAGATGCAGCAATTTACAGATGATCAGCAAACAAAGTAACATGGGGAATGAGTGGGAAATAGAGGTAAAAGAACAAAATCAAGTGCCAGGAAGTCTTAGGTTAAATAATTCAGGGCAGCTTCCTGACCGTCAGACCTGCTGCGTGTGTCACACTTGTCTCCCAGAAGGAAACAGCAGGTCTGTCCCTTTCTACTCTGAAACACCGCTGCGGCAGGCAACAGAAAACACCCGAAGGGTGCAGTCCTCAGTGTGTGGAGAGGAGAGGGGGTAGGGGAGAGTGTCCTCAATATGACAAAATATCTGCTTCGGCCCTCCTTAAGTGTTTGCTCCACATGTGGCTTCCTGTGCACAGCAGTGAAATTAAGATCCCAACTCCCCTTCCCCTTTGAGACATCAGGGGATACTATATAGTGAAAAAGAATAAAACAAGCATTAACAGTTACTGATCCAGGCTCTGTCAAACCTCAAAACTTTTATGAAGCTATCTATTTGTCATGCCACATGTGGTCTGTGCTGGGTTGGTTTGACCCCTGCCTGGTCCTTCTCCACACCAAAATCTGTTTAGATTGTCTGTAAAGGACATTTCTTCGAACATGCCTGATCTTCACCCTCGCCTGTAGGGCAGGCCAGCACAGATAACAGGGACTGCGCTGTTAACACCTGGGCATTATCAGAACTGCCCAGCCGAGCTATGCGCTGGAAATCTTCAAAGAAAGATTGCAGTGGTGCCTCAAGCACACTGTTCCCTGGCTTTGTTGCGTGTCCCCTGCTGTTGGGGCTGCACCAACACAGAAAAAGCTTCTCTGGGAAGATAATATTAAGTGTTTAGTAAGATCTGGGTTTAGCTGAGAGAAATACCAAAAGTCCTCTTTCATCATTTGAGGTTTTGCCAATGTTGTAATCGCCTTTCTATCTCCCATGCCCCTCCTAAAAATAAATATTTTTTTCCTCAGCCACTTAAAACACTGTTTGAAAAGCTAGTGAATCTGGTCTGACATGAGGGAAGCAAGTACCATCGCTCCCATTTCCCACGAATGGGAAAAGGCGAAGGGGAGGTGAACTGCCTTGCCCAAGAGGGTGCTACACAGGAGAAGGCTTGGACTTAAATGCCAGGGAAGCCTGACTCCTGCTTCTACACCCCTGTCCACCAGCCTCGTGCCCACCCAGAGACAAGAATTCCGACTCTGCTGAAGGCTGAAGCACAGGACACAGAGCACGGAGGAAAGCTCAGGAAACCCTCCAGGGATGTGCTTGCTGAAGCCGTTTACCTCGCTGAAGCCATGGTTCTCGGGTCCTCTTTCCTGAACCCAAACACTCCACCAATAATGAAAGCGAGACCGCATGATCCATGTGGAATGGGGGGACACACTGCTTAGGGTCCAAATCTCAGCTGCTGCTGAATGGGTTGGGTAGGAAGCAACCCCAAGGAGGCTGCTAATCCTGACGGTTTGTTCACTTCTCTTTAAATCCCCGTTTTTACTGAATTTTTAAAACCTCCTTTCAATATGATACCTTTTAAAATCCCTTTCCCACCTCAGAGACTAAAAATGTGAAATGGCAGTCCTTCCTCGTTCCCCTTTCACAGATGTAATTTCTCCCCATACCATCCCCCGACTTTCCAAATCTGGACTAAAACCCACAAAATATTCTGAGGTGCATGGCAGGGGCTGTGGTGGGGGGAAAAAGACATTTGTCTGAACCTCAGCAAAGAGATATTTTGAGCTGCCTTTAGTGAGAAATTGCTTTGCAAGGTGGAGTTAATGCAGATTGAGGAGCTGGTCACAAGCTAGTGGAAATAAAAGTTTTCTTTACCTCCATGTCCTGAAAGCGAGAGGTGTCCTCAGGGCAATCTTTCTTCCCCACCCCTTTCCCTCTTATCTGTGGGAAAACTTCAGCCGAGCCAGAGCCAAATCGCGCCGCTGTGGAGGGTATGTAATATCCAAGCTCCTGCTCAGCTTGAAAACTGACAGAGCCCAGCGAGTGGCCCTGCACTACGAACAAGGAAGAAGGGCGGGTGGGTGAGAGGAAGGGAGGGAGGGGAGAGGAGGGGGAGGCAAGGCAATCAGGGTTTAAATTTAGACACAAATCTAAACAGATACTGTCCTTCCCGGAGTGCTGGGCTCATGAGACAACAAGCAGCAAACTCTGCTGCTGTGCCCAAACTTGGGGACACCATATGTGCATTTTGTCGCTTCCTTTCTTTCTCCCCTTCCTATTTTCTACCACCTTATCTTTATTTTTTTCCTCCCCTGCCCCGTTTTGCTGCTATTTCTCGCCATTGCTTGCAGTTGCTCCCCCAGTGTCTCTGCCTGGATCTCTCCCCCTGTCCACTCTTCCCTCTCCAAGTCTGCAGGGTCTCTTCCTTGATGTTTATTTGGGAGGAGGAACTTTTTCCCTCTAACTGCAGCTTCCCTTCTCTCTTCCTTCACACTTTTATGTAATTTCAATCAGCAGTGGACTGTCTTTAGCGTGGTTAGAGGGGCAGAAGAGGAGCAGAGAGCAGGCGATTATTGTGTTTGAGCAGAATTTAAGGCTTTGGTGTCCTGGCGCACAGCTGGGGCTCCCAGGGATGACAATCATATCGGCAGCACTGCCGTGCCGCTGAGTGATTCCCTAATGAGGGACGAGGGCTCCACCACGACCGGCGCTGCACAAATGTGAGCACAAGCAGGGGCTCCCCATGCAAGGTGTCACTGGCTAGCGGTAAAACAGGACTAGCACCTTCCAGCCTGAACTCAGGTCTCACACTACCAGGTCAGAAGTTGCAGGGTGCTCTTCTCTCCCTTCACAGGGAAGGAGAGACTTATGCACTGGGATGGAGGACCTTCCATGGCGGTAGCAAAATTGAGGTGGAAAAAAGTAAGCCTCAGGAATGTTTTGCTACAGTTTCCCTTTCCATTCAAATCACAGCATTGTAAACTAGACATCTCATTCCTGTTTTAGCAACTGTTTGCATATGCTCCTTCTCAAGAATTTCAGTCCCCACCTCTTGAGAGCAGGGTGGTGCAGAGGAATTTGGAAACACTCCCTTTGTCTTCTGCTGGCTCCCCTGCCTTGCATGCAGCTGCAAAGTGACACAATGTCATGTCATCATTTTGGGATGATACCTCAGGGGCAGAAGAGGGTTAAAGCATCTTTTCTGAAAGGGATGCATACGTTTCCTCTGTAGTGTTGTGTCACAAGTCCCTGCTGGCTATGGAGGAAAATACTCCAGAATGGATCACGATATCCTGATTAATGTTACCAGTAAATCATCTCGACATAGTTGTTCTTACAGTATAGTTGACTGTTGCTGTTCTGCATGCTTCAACATTCCTGTGGTTCTTTAGAAAGGGTAGGAATTATCAGATTTAAATCATTATCTCATTATCTCCCAAGTTCAATGGCTACTCGGTCCTTAGCCAAAAGAATGATACGCTGAGTTGCTGCAATCAGAGACTGGGCAAGAGGACTAATTAATCTTCTGTTGCTGAAACACTGGATTAGTTGAAGCCCCTCTACTGAAAGCAACCAGAAGATGCCACAACTATAAGAAAACAGATTAAGAATCTAAAAGAAATTCCTTCTTGATTGGAAAATTTATTCATTTCTTAAAGCCCTGATAATGGTACATTGGGAGAGGGACTAGGAACTGTACTGATGAGAAGCAGGGTGAGGCGGGAGGGCAGGATGCTTCAGCTGCCTGTGCTTCGCCTGCTGTCAGGACAGGAGGAGGATTTCATGCTTGGGGATTTCACTGTGGGCATTGGTCACAAGCATCGTTTTCAAGTTGTCTGCCATGTAATAGACCACCAAAATCACATACCTCCCATGGTTGCTTCATGCGGCTCAGGGTCTATTTCAGTATTTTCTTTTTGCTTTCAGGGGTTGTACTCTGCAGAGGAAACTGTTTGCTTAGGTCTACAGAAAAGGAAACTGCTAGGCAGAGATGGTATCACTTTACCGGTACTAATAAAGCACCACAGTTCTTCACTCTATTTATTTCTGCTCCCAAGTATCTTGCCACAAGGCAAATCCTTTCTGCCAGCAGGATTCCCAAATGCCATTGCTCTGAGCATGGTACACAGTACACAGTTCTCAGTTTATTAATGCTAAACCTTTCTTCCTGTAGGAGCAAAGAGAGAACGCGCAGAAATACGGTGTATGTTTTTCTCCAGACAGGAAGACACGAGGTGTGGATTTGCTCTAGACTTTCTTGTTTCCGGACTGAAAACATTATAAATGCTTTAACTTCAAGGACCTCATAACAAACGTTATTAAGGGAGGTTATACTGGGCAACTGGGTGTTTTACATGATGTGTACGTGCAAGTATGAATGTGAGATATTTTAGAGTATGACTCTCTGCATCTCTGTGTGTATCTGTTTACAGACCTTCTGGGATATAGCAGCATCTATGAGACTAACTTGTTTGTATATGCAAAAAAAGTTTCTACATCCGTTCTGCTCAGGAGGAAAAAAATGCAGTCATCACAAGTGCCCTTAAAACAGACTCTAGGGGGAAATTTCATTTGAGTGAAAAAGCACTGCAGTTGTGGACCCCTGGATTTTGCAGCTTCCCAGCTGCTTAGTTTCAAGACATGTGAGGCCAAAACAGCAAGTTTGCTTCAGGCCAGATGACTGGTCCTCCTGCTACAGGCAGCATGGGGGGCAGAGGTGCAAGGAAAGCCTTCATCCTGGTGCGCCTGTAAAAGAGGTAGCATAATTAGTTCTGCCATGCTTAGAAATGCTATGTGTAACGTTTGCTGGCCTCCTGCATTTTGGCTATGAGGTATGGACAATGGGGCCTCGGTAAGGTGCTAGGTCAGAAGAAAGGAGATGCAGGGACACTGCAATTCTTTGTTCAGAGACCACTCAGGAAAGAAAGCTTTTGGGGACCTCTGCAACTTTGACTCAGATATTTGTGTCCACAGCGCTATCTCGTTCGGGTGTGTCTGTGTGGGCGCTGAATCTGGGAAGGTGTATTTGCACATGAATGGTGGATGAGCAAAGAGTGGAGGGAGCTGTGGGTCCCTGCAAGACAGATTGAATCTCTCTACTTTGTTAAGGCATTTGTTGAGGGTTTAGTGGAGCTTGCCTGTTAGTGCCAGTATCAGAGATTGTCCTGTCCACCTCTCTGTCTGGATTTGGCTGCTGCTGTCCACATAATTTTCCAGAATTCACGCTATTAACCAGCAGCTGTTGCCATGTTGGGCTTCTGACCCCCTGAAAATGGGGTCTCTACCCTTCCTGTTCCCACTCAAGCAACTCAATTCTCAACTGGGGAAAAAGGGGGATAAGGTAGCTACAGAAAAAAAACCACTTGCATTTCAAAGATCAATCAACTCTAAAAGCCAACATCCTGTTTTGGGTTGGGTTTACACGGCAGCTCCTCTGACAATGGCAAGCTGACAGGAAGTGAACGTGAACAGCATTTTCTATGGGAAACTCGCTTTTTGAACCACCATTTTGCTAGCTGTGTACTGAGGTATCTGCTCCCATCGACCCTGCCCTCGCCCCTCAGCATTAAACTAACACTGCAGATGCTAAGCCTCACCCGCCTCTTCAGGGAGTTAGCAGCAGAAAATGAAGTCAGCTGGAACGCTTTGTACCATCGACATTTTTTTTGCTTTCATTCTGCAGCTGCAGCAAAGCACATCTGAGAGCACACACACACGCACGTGCTCCCATGCATGCGCGTACACATGGACTGGCATGCCAGGCACTGTGCACCCCTGGGAACTGATGTCAGTGGGAAAGCCCCGTCGCCAAAGGTGCTTGAATTAAATGAAGAGCCACAGTTATAAGTGATTCTTGCTAAGCTGTATTGGACAGGGAGTACAAGACTTTGTGTGTTGTGCAGTGGCCACGTAAAAAAGTAGGTGATAAAGACTAACTGAAAGGTTGAATCTTTTTACGTGTTCCTGACTGTCAGCCTGAGCCCAAGTGCTAACATCATGGTTCAGATTAACCAGGCTTCTTAACTTCCAGGCTCTGGGCAAAAGCCTGTTTCTAAGCAGAGTAAAGTTAGGAAAATGCTGTACGGTGTTAGGGACTATTTTACCTGTGATGATTTGCCTGAATGGCTCTGCTCTTTGTAACAAGATCACACTGAGGTAGACCACCCTCATTCATAACAGGCAACCTGGGGCTGGTGGGTGGTGTACAGGTAGCTAGCATCATCTCTTGCAGCACTTGAATTTCTTTGGAGAGCTCTGCTGATCCACCTGACTTCAGAGAACAAGCTGAGCTGCGATGCTAAGAGGTATGGCTGCATCCCAGGGTTTTAAAACAGTGTTGGGACAAATATTCTCAGCATCAGCCATTGCCAGCCTGTTTCTATACTGAGCAATTCCTCTACCAGTTCCTAGTTTTAATACACAACAAGGCTTAATATAAACAAACAAAAAGTTACAATCAGAACAAGGTGCTGACACAATCCCTAGTATCCATGCTCAATACAGCCATGCTTTTGCTTAAGTTGTTCGTAGGCCAGTTCTACTGCCCATCTCTTAACATCCTAAAAAGCGGTGTCATAGCCGGCCCTCGCAACAGCTTACTCTGCATGCTTCCTCCGCATACAGCCCAGCCTCCGACTGAACAGCAAGTTTTCTGACTGAAAACTGAACAACATTCCTGGTCCCTGACAGGTTTTGCACAGAGGAATCTTGCATTGCCGCTGCCTGTGTGATGGCTGTTAGAAAGGTAAAAGGACTTTTAGCTGAATGCCAGGATAGGGTTATATTCATTTTACCTATCCTTTGAAAAATACACAGATGAAAGGGGCAGAAGCTAAATTCCCAAGCAAGTTAATTTGGGAACTTTGAGGACGAGAACAAATAAATGCATTATAGGCAAGCACGTAACACTTTTTTGTGTTCAGCGAATGTGTGCCATTTTGTAATAGTAGTAGCACTGCATTGTTCGGCAGGGCTGCTATCTCCTCAGGAGGATATCTAACCAGCACTTTTAGAAACAATTTGCATGGTGGGTCTCATGTGGCACCGAGCGTTGGCACTTTAAAGCACTGAGCACTTCAGCTTTTGCCAGAGCTGACTCACAGGTCAGTCGCTTCTGTCAAGCGCAGCGGCAAGTGACTTTAATCACTCTGGCGCGTTGGCTGTCATTTGGATGTGGAAAGCTGGCCTGGCTCAGAAATCAAGCGCTGCACACAGCGAGACTGCACAGCCCACAAGTGTTATCTGGACAAAGAAAGGTTTCTGTTCATGGACAGACTGCATGATCTAGACAGGAAGCCTGGCCCAGCACATAGCTAGGCTGTGTGTCTGAAGAGAAACCTTGCCCAGCCTGTTCAACAACCATGCTATCTAAAGACAGAGCTGGCTCAGGGCAAAACCAGCTATGAAGAGGGCAGGCAGAGCATGAAGATACGCTAGCCAGGATGGAGACCTTGCCCACTTCCTGGCTAAAATACACCTTCTCCGGAGACACAGCCCCCTGATTCAGCCTGCGGCCCGTTGCGTGTAAACCACACTGAAATTAAGATTGTTCCACAGCTGGCCAGCCCCTGGAGGGAGTAAACTGGCTTAATCTATGGCGAGATATTACTGTCTGTTTACTGTTTTTGTGATGTAAATAAGAACGAGTTGAAAAGGAGAACTAGTGGCTAGCAATACTTTCTTGACCTTGTTACGCAAGGATGCTGGAAGCCCCTAGACATATTGCACCACACCAGAGAGAATCCTTCTCCTTTCTCTGAGATCTAGCTGAGGAAGAGAGAGAGTCTGAGGATTTACTTCAGATAACACTGGTACACAGATAACAACTTCAGAGGAAGCTGGAAGAGTTAAAGACCTTATCCCTCACTCTACAGGTTCACCCCAAGCTACCCATCCAAGAAAGAGGGAACCAAAACAAGCCCCCTTCCATCAGTCTATACGCAGTGTGCGCTGCCCGCCGCAGAGAGTACTCAGCCTAATAAGTCCTGCTCTCCGTAGCAGAGAGCCAATGCTATCTGCTTCCATAAATCCTGCTGAGCACCGAATTCCCACCAGACTCATCAACCCAAATCCTGCAGGCAGGCTGGGGCTGGGCAGCAGCACCCCTTGGCGGCTGCAGACCGGGACGGCTGGGGGAGGCGAGGAAAACTTGGCAGACTTTGTTTGGACGGATCGTTTTCTCTTGGCCGCTGAGATCCCGCTGTACTGTCCCAGTGGTGGCAGGGGGAGTGTGGGGCGATCTCCTACGCTCTCTGTGAGGCTCACTTTGCCGCAGGGGCTGTGCGGCTCCAGTAACACATGCCCTTACTGGCGAAGGAGGGACGACCAGGTTCAGCAAATACATAAATCTAAACTGCAGAACATAAAAGCTTTCCCCCTTTCAGCATTTTCTTTTTCTGAAACAAAATAAAAGAAAAAAAGAATTGCCAGCTCTGCTTCCCACGTTCCCTTTATCTTCCTTCCTTTCTATCCTTTTTTTCTGCCCTGTGGCACATGTCGTTACTTCCACATGCTCTCCAAGACATCCCTTCTTTCCTGTGCTGACCCCACCAACCACCTCCTGTCTGCTCTTCTGCACAAAAACCAAGCAGTTTCTGTGCATGCATGCACATGCTGGTGGGGGGAGAAAAGAGGAAGCTACAATGTCACTGACTTGTTTTAGCTAGAAAAATCTCTAACGAAGAGTTTGTTGCAGTTTGCCTTCCTCATCCCCTTCTCTTCCCCAAGCTGTTTCCTCTAGACCATTTTCATCCCTTTCTTCCATACTCTTTCCATGCCTGTAGAACAGCTGCTGCCTTTTCCCTTCAACACGTTCCACTCCTGCCCCTCACCTAAACATATTGTATGATCCTACACACATAAAGACAACCTTTCGTGCAGTCTTTTCTCCCGCACCTCACTCCTTTTCTTGCCACTTTTCTCCTTAGCACTCTGCCCGGAAATATCACTTGTCCTGTATCACGAATAAGGCTGCTTCTATTGCCTTAGTCGCTGGAGCGGTTGCTACTCACAAGCTCAGCTACCTACCTGACTGGTAGCTACCTACCTGACTGAGCGGCTGTACGTCAGGGGTTCAGAAAAGCCTCTTTTTTTTTTTTTAATTTATTCTTTTTTAATTCTGTTTTTTAGTTATAACAAAACACGGGTTTCTCCTGAGCACCGCCGTGAGAGGGCAGCAGCGGAGGGCTCCGTGGGTGGGTGCCCCGGAGGGAGGGAAAGCCGGGCTCCCTGCCCACGCTCTGCAGGCAAGGGGGGAATCGTGCTGTTGGGCGGGTGCACGGCGGGACGGTGCGGGAGCGGTGGGGAACCGGTGTGCGGGGGTGTTTGCCATCCTGGATTCAGCCCAACCAAACGATTCATCTGGCCTGCTGCAAGCTATGGGTGCTGTGGGTCACCGGGGGCAGACGGCGGTCACACATAAGCTAACTTGTGTTTCTCTGTGCCTCGTTGCTATACACGCGGCATAGACATACTTGGAGAGATTGAAGTGGAAAAGTGGAACTCTCCCATCTTTTAGGAGAAGTTCAATCAAGCCTCAGTATGACCCCAGTTAAAAGCAACTCTTTATACCAATCTTTGTAAGGTGACTGAGCACAAGGTGACGGATAAAATGAGGTGTACCTCAATATTTATTTCTGTAAGCAGTGCACTGAAGGCCAGGAGGCTGTTGGACTAGCCAAGCCAAGTCTTGTGGGAGAGGTGGCCTCGACACACATCCTGCAGTTTGCAGGCGGTAAGACTTGACCTACGCCTAGCGGCAAATGATCCCGTGAGCTTTACAGGCCAAAACAGTTTCAGATAGACCCTGGCTTGATGACAAGGTTTTCCTCGAGGGAGGTGGGACACACGCACTTGTGACACACAGCCCCCCTTACAGGTTGATTTAGCGACAGCCAGGGGTACAGGTAGCCACTGTAGCGGGGCCGACAGGGCCACAGCCGCCCTGCGGCTCTGACTGACCTCCCCGGCCAGGCCGACCGGGGGCCACGCCCGGGGCCGGCTGCTGGGCGCCGTGCCGACGCCGTGACCCACGCCGGCTCCCTCGGACCTCGCAAAACGGATCGGCTGGGAGCGAGCGGGTGGCAGCGGGCGGGCAGAGCCGTTCTGCGGGGCTGGCTCTGCTTCAGCTGCCCGCGGGCCGCCTCGCACCGCCCGCACACGCCGCGGCGGCAGCGGCAGCCTCGGCCTCAGCCTGAGGCACCCGGCTCCCCTCAGCGGGGC
>VZTV01016957.1:6247-26717 GCA_013400875.1 Anhinga rufa | reverse complement strand
GGCTCCGCTGCGGGATGGCCGGCCTGTGGCTCCGCTGCGCGGCGGCGCCCATGCTGCTGCTGCTGGCGGCGGCGGCGGCCGGCGGGGCCATCCCGCCGCCGGAGGAGGCGGCGCGCATGGCGCGCTTCGTGCTGCACAACTGCGACTGGGGGGCGCTGGCCACGCTCTCGGCGCAGGAGGGGCTGCGCGGGCGGCCCTTCGCCAACGTCTTCTCCCTCAGCGACGGGCCCCCCGGGCCCCGCGGCGGCAGCGGCGTCCCCTACCTTTACCTGACCGACATGGAGATCTCCGTGCAGGACCTGGAGGTGAGCGGGAGCTTCTCTGGTCGGAGCCAGGGCTTGCAGCGGCCAGGGTGCCCGGAAGGCCACGCCGTGGTGCCCGTTCCCTGGGTGCCGCCTCACGTCGGGAGCCCCGGGGCGAGGTGGCGGCCCTCGAACGCCCGAACGTGAGGCGGTGCGGTCTGTGCCGAGGCTCGGAGCCCTCCCGGGGCGCTCCGGCCGGTGGCCCCGAGGCGCTCCGGCTGGTCTGAAAAACCGGGAAGCGGCG
Source organism: Anhinga rufa (assembly GCA_013400875.1). Lineage (NCBI taxonomy): Eukaryota > Metazoa > Chordata > Aves > Suliformes > Anhingidae > Anhinga > Anhinga rufa. The sequence goes on along the minus strand of VZTV01016957.1, from coordinate 26,171 downwards.
CTCTGGCCGACGAAGCGGCCGAAGCTTGCAGAAGCACGGAGTGATGAAATGAGGGCCCACGGAATATTTAAACGGGGAGAATGTCACAAAAAAAAAATAATAATGAAAACGACAGGAAAGTGGTAGTGTGGGACTTGAGCGAAGAGGATTCCTACGCAGGCTACTGAAGGAATAGTAATTAAATCTCCTGAGCTTACCGCAAGGCAAGCGCACAGAGGGAGGCAGCAGGCTGGCGTGCTGAGTGTCTGGAACTGGCCCGGTCTTGGCTCTTTCGCCTGGCTGTGGTCAAGAGAGAGTTGGCTAAAAAGTTAGGGAAATAGTGGTCCCATGCTTTATTAAAGAACTTTTTTTTGTTGTAGTAACTAGTACGGTATTAGTAAAACAAAACAAACAATACAAATCTTTACGACTTTGTTTTACCATAAACCTTTTTTTGTTTGTTCTCTATCAGGTTTTAGCTTGTTACATTAAAGCAGCTTAATTATGTATCCAAGTGCTGTGGAAAGCCTGATTTATCTTGCATAGTGTCTCATTCTCCAGCCCACCTATGTCCTTTTGTTTTGAGAATAACATAAAAATCACAGTCTGAACGGATAATGAACACTTTCCTTCAGAAGGCTCCCCAGCAGATCCTTATTCTGCTGTTACAGGACAGAAGCCTTTGACTGTGGTAGTCGCGTGCCGGGGAGAGGTCTGGTAGGAGATAGTGCTGAATAATCACGAGTCAGCTCTTTTTGTAGTTAAGCAACTTCAAAACCCGTGCTGTGAGTCAGGTGGTGGGTGCTGTTTCCTCAGTGGTACTGCACTGCATAGTGCTTAAGTTACTTCGGGGAGTTTCTTTTTGAGATGAGCTCTTTTAATGAAACTTCCCAAAGCACGTAAACTTTCTTTGCTGGGAGAAAATGCACTTTAGCATGTGACGTTCTGCAGTAGGCAATCCTGTTATGCTCCAATGCTTTTCAAGCTGTGTTCACCAAATTAGTTTTACGAAAAAAACTGGTACAGATTCTTTAATTCATCAAGTTAGGTGTCTTACTTAAATACCCAGGATTGTTTAAACCGAACTTCTAAAATTCGCTTTAAACTTCAAAAGAGCTGACTGGTTTAGGGGCAGCCAGGAGGCTTGTTTTACTGGGGGGGTAAGGGAGGGAGGGGGTTTGTTTTAACTAGTTTCCTCAACAGTTGTGAAACTTGGTTGGTTACCTTTCAGTAACCCTTTGTCCCTCCACCAGAATTAACTTAATGAAGTTCACTGTCCTTGTCTTCTCTACTGTCCTGTATGTATGTAAAGTGGAATATATCATCATTTGAATGTGAAATAGCTAGACTGTATATTGAATTCAGAATTTTAAGGGGTGCTGTTTTGTGAGGTTTGCATTTTATGCTAACAAACTTCAGTGCACTTCTGAACTGGGCTTTCTTTCGGATCCAGGGCTCACCAAAGCCTATTTCAGATATAGTTAGGAAAAGATGGTAACAGCTTTGTTCTTTTTACCAGTAATACTGAGCTGAATAAAGTACCAAAAGCTGAAAATATGGTGGGTATGACATTTTTCTCACAAAAGTATGTAAACCTTTTATCTTATTACTTGCATTTCAGATCAATTCAGATGCCTCCTTAACTGTGTCTTTGGCACAGACTCCTTACTGCAAGAAGCACAGATATGATCCCCAGAACCCCCTCTGTGCCCACATAATCTTCTGTGGGAGTGTTGTAAAGGTAAGCAAGCGGCTAAAAGTTGGCACTGGACAAGATTGTGTGCATCAAACAGTATTGTTTAGTGGATGGAGAAGAGAAAGGTTAGAATTTCTGTGCGGAAGTGTACGAAGAACTGTCATGTGCCGTGATACCAGAAGGCTAGCTCATCGTTTGTGTGAGGAAAATGAAGTTACCACTTGTTATTTGCAGGAGCTATGTTGGCATGTCTTTAGCAAGCAACTTGGGGGGATGCTATTGTACTGAAGAAAATCTCCCTCGTTCCTTCAGACCTGTTTTGAAGCTATGAAGTCTACGACAATTCTCTTGTCAATGAAGTGTGAAGGCTTTTTCCATCTCTTTTGCTCAGTTAAATTCTTTGGTCCATGCGGTGTGACATAGGCACTTCTGAAACTTTACTGAAGTAAATAGTAACCTGAGCTATAAAGTTACAGGTATTAGAGACAGAAAAAGTACATAGTATTATCTGGCAGTGTTGCTGCCAGGGCAGCATTCTTTCATGCACCAGTACTTTGGTGTCCCATAGGAGGAATGTAGAACTGCACGTGTTAATCATTGAAGATCTTAATCCCATTATTGAGGATAATAATTGAGGATGCGGACTAATCATCGTTACTCTTACATGATAGTCTAAATTCTTATTTGGTGTTTTCACACTTCAGATATTTGTACAGGACACACCAGCAATCCTTTAATTGCTGTCATGGGTTTCTCATCAATAATGGAATTGTTTATTTCAATTAGTTCCTCTTGTACCATATGCGGAGCTCTAAGTTGTTGATTTAACCCTTTAAACATGTGCACGTTGTATATTAAGTGCTGTCAAACATTTCAGCTTCCCTTCTCCTGTAGATTCTGTTACACCATCCTATTTGCGTATGCATGTGTTTGCATGTGTCTGAACACAGTTGGGTCTGTTTGTGTCTGTCTGAGTGAGCAGGTGCAGAGGAGGTAAAATTACACCTACCCATTGTTATCATTCAGCAGGAATCCATACCTCACTGTTTTGTGATTTGTTGAAAGATTTATTCTTATGATGATGAAGTACTTCCTTGCTCATGCTTACTATAAAGGCATGTTATTGATTTAATATTAAAAGCAACCACCTTGGAGTTTTTGTCCACCTTGTATACAGTTGTATACCCCACTGAAGATGAGTGGGCTCTGCCAAGCTAATGAGTCCTTTGGGACAAGACATAGCTAAACTGAAAAGAGCACGCTGCAGTCAGCAGTGGGTTTTTTTTAGCTAAAATTTGTCTTCACATGACTGTATCTTACTGTAGTGTTTTGCTGGTTATTGTTTAGGTGAATGATTCAGAAGCGGGCTTAGCCAAAAAAGCATTATTCAGTCGTCACCCTGAAATGGAAAGTTGGCCTAAGGATCATAATTGGTTCTTTGCCAAATTCAACATCACCAATATTTGGGTCCTGGACTACTTTGGTGGATTGAAAATTGTGACACCAGAAGACTATTACAGCGTCAAGCCTTAGTAAGTACTTAAGTTTTGCATGCTTAACTCTCATTATATATTTGGAAACTGTAAACCTTCTCCTTATTAGTAACAGTGTTTATTAACTGTCTCTGTTTTTTCTACACATGTATGTCTTTTTCCTAAGTAGTCTACTGGATGCAGTGTCTGAAATCATAAGATAAGTTTGAATAGGGGATCCACCTACTTGACAATATCAAGTATAGTATCTATAGATACATCTGGTTAACTGCACGTGCACATCAGCATTTTAATACAGTTTCTTGGGAGGAAGGACTCCTGTAGAGTGGGCACAGTTGCTGTCCTCTGAGTTAATTGCAAGACAGATGATATTTTGGTCTACTAGTTGAAAGCAATGAGACTATGCAGCACTTATGAAGTTGTATTTGTGGGATTGCAGCAATATTGCTTAATATTTTCAAAACAAAATTGCTTTTGAATCTATCATTACGATCCTGAAGTATAGAGAAATTGTGTTCTATAGTCTACATAAAACGGAGTCTTCAAAACTTGCAAATACATTTTAGCACAGTCAACACTTACGCATTCAATTTCACTCTTATTCTTACTCCTTGTAGGTGGAAGAAGATCCTTGGTGATGCTGATATTCAAATGAATTACTTTGGCTCTTTCATGAAAGATTTTTCTTCCCTCTATGTATTGTGGAGCTGAATTAATAATGCAAAAAATCAAACACCTTGCATTGTATAATCCTTCTGAAGCAAATGTAAATTCTCACTAACTAGCACAGCTTGAATCATGTCATACTTAAAAACCTTTGTGCATAAGCCATACCTAAATTTTATTCATTGGATGTGATTCTGGAAAGACGTCTGTCTCTCTGACAGTCTGCATTTAGAAAGGCTGTGTTTACGGGATAATAAAGGATTAGTCCAGTTCTAAGTCTTTCAGTGCCTTAGCTAAATAATATCTGTTTGTGAGCAGTCTCCAATTTTGTTTTAATAACAGTTTAGTTTAGATCTTTAGGGCAAAGTGCTACAGGATGGCTCAGATGACTGCGGAGTAGAAAGCGTTGCTTGTATTGCAATGGCAAATGATACGCTGAGTTCCCAAATCACGTTAGGAATTTTCTTTGCACATAATACACTCACTCGTTTGAGCTGTTTTTCTGTTTTGCTACCTATATTGTATGTGCTATAGAATACGATTGTGTTTATGCGAACTGCACGTGTACCTCTTCATAAGTTCTTGGTGACTTTTCAGCTGGAAGTGGTTATATGCCCTGACTCTTTAAAAGAAGCAGGGTGGTAATACCTAAAGTATCTGACTTTAGTATAAGAAGAGCAGTGGCTTGTAAATCCAATGAGAATGCTATGAAGGGTAAATGTTTTCTGATCAGGATTCTGAAATCTTCAGCTTTGTTAGTCTGATCAAATGGCAATGTAACAGCTTTTATTACCCTCAACAGTAGAACTGAGCAGACTTTTGGCTTTGGAAGCCTTACACAGCACTTTTGGGTTAGTAACCCAGAAGGAAGAAAGAAGCAATACAGTATGACACAGATAATTCATAGCTTGTAGAGAATCAAAATTAATGAAAGGTGTGCATAATTAATCCTCTGTTAAAATAAGCCACACACAACCACAAAAAAAATAATTAACACCTCTTTACATCCTCTCTCATCTCCCATGTCCGAAGTTCACAAATATCGAAAAGGGATTATGAAAATTAAGTTGATTTTACAATGAGCAAATATTACCTAGTTGACGGACTGGAGAATGTGAGAATTCAGACTCCTTAGAGGCAGATCCATATATAGAACAGTGGAATTCATCATATCAAATCATCCCTACATATTAATATCATAACCATATCACTACTTTTCTCAAATACTGGAAGAATGTTTGATGTAACTTATTAAGTTTTCCTTCTCTGCAAGGGGAAGAAAGGTAGTTGTTACTGTATCAAACACATTCTGTTCTACTATTTGAAAATTAATTTAGGATCAAAAAAAAATTAAAATATGGAAACAATTTATGTTGAACAGAAAACACAGACATTAAATACGAAATTGGAAAATATTTTTATATAAGGCATAACAACTGTGGAAACTCAAATGATCCTCTGGTATGGACTTGATCCTTTCCATGGGGACACCTGAATGCGTTACATGTCATTCCATAACTTTTGATGTGTGAGACTGATGATGCTGGGCTTTTGTTAAAATTAAAATATTTTTTGACAAGTGGTGTCAGGTGTTATTTATTGAACGTTGAAGAATACTCTCTCTCACACTCTCTTTTACACAAGCACCCTCTCTTCAGAGTTTTTGTTTCATTGTTGCTCTGGAGTCTTTCATGCTTGCTAGAATAAATGGTGAATACCCATATTACACCTGGCTTTTCCTCCTTGGATGAAATAAACATCTTTGTGTTCACTTTCTTTTCTGCATTTAATACTGCAAAATAGAACATAAAATAACACTAGTGGAGTTTGTGAAAATTAGTACAAGAAGCCTTATTTGATTATTTCTTTTGTCTAGGGCTTCTGTATTTCTAAATGACTGTATCATCGGTGGGCAGGTGTTCAGCCATCTCCAGGAAAGCAGGGCTCCATCATGCGTAACAGTTACTTGGAAAGACAAACACCGTTACTCCCAACATCCTCATTTCCTTCTTCCCCAGCTTTACATGCTGAGCATGATGCCATATGGTGTGGGATATCCCTTTGGTCAGCTGGGGTCACTGTCCCGGCTGTGTCCCCTCCCAGCTCCTTGTGCCCCCCCAGCCTGCTCACTGGTGGGGTGGGGTGAGAGGCAGAAGAGGCCTTGGCTCTGTGTAAGCCCTGCTCAGCGGTAACTGAAACATCCTGTGTTATCAACACTGTTTCCAACGCAAATCCAAAACAGTCCAGTACTAGCTACTGTGAAGAAAATCAACTCTATCCCAGCCAAAACCAGGCCACCACCTTTAAAAGAATCATTTTTATTTGAGGGTTTGGTGAAGAATAAAGCTTGTTTTGGTTCTGGTTGTCTTGTTGGGTTTGATGTTTCCATTAGTACCAATTCCCAAGTCTTTTCTGATTGGGAGAGGGAGGGCTTTTTTGTAACAAGTAATCTTAAACAGTTTTGTAATACTACTGCATTTTATTGGAACAATTTTAGATCATCCAAATCCCTTTACATTTGAAGTTTGAGAAGCCCCCAGCCAGCTGTTTGAAAAGTGGTGCACAACAGAATGGTTAAGCTACATGTGCAGAGATGGATTTGACGGTTAATCAGAGATGAGCTATCTGGAGTTATCTTTGTATCTCATTGAACACTCAGATAAAGAGATTTGTGTATGCAGAAGTGGAATGTAAAGCAGACCAGGGTATCAATCATACTAAACATCTCTCTTGTTTTTTCCCTTAGTTATAGGTGTGTAAATGTTAATATTGCTAGCTCAAGAAAGTCGTACGCTTTTGTCCTATTTCTCCTCGCATTCTTTTCTTCTCCCTGTGCTTACCTGTGTTGTATTGGGCTTTCAGGAATCTGCTTGTGAGCATGTTTCTTTTTCCTGATATCCAGAAGTAATATTGTGGCTTAGAATAGAAGAGGCAGAGTATAAGAAATTAATACAGTTGTAAACAATGAATCAGCATTTTGACTTCTGACTATGTGTATCCTCTACCATGACATGTCTGAGCATATTCTAAATAGTAATGAAGTCACTCTCCATACCCAGGAAGTTAAGTATCTCCATTCATAGATAAGAATCTGAGACACAGGATAACCTTAGGCGCCTCGCTAAGTCACAGGATGTTTGTTTGCTGGGAATCTAATTCGGATGATCTCAGTTTGGCTCTCTAACAATATAGTCACGTTTTACCTTTACTAATCTTGCTCATTGACAAATAAACTGTTATATTATTGTTGAACACAAGAGGGTGCCAGAGACTTACAGTCGGGTTGATTGTTAAAGGTTTAATACTTAAAACTGGTTACTGAATTCATCATAACTCAAACATGCTGGAAAAAGCATGCGACAGGGGGCATGGTACGAACAAATTCTTTTTCTACAGTGCTTTACATTATGAACACTTTCCTCCATAAACACAGCAGCCTGCTAGCTGCTAAAAAAGAAGCATTCATCATTTTTTTGTGTTTTGTAATCATTTTGTGCTATGGAGTGCACAGAAGTAATATCCATGAAAATGATTTAAAGGCTTTTAAATTAAGAAACTCTAGTAAAGGAAATGGAGACAGGTATAGAACGCCTCGGAACATCAACTGGGAGTAGCCACCTCCAGACTCGATAGTGTTTATTTCTCTCAGTACTTACTGACTGTAAGAATCCAAAGCGAGGGTGTTGATTAGCCTGATGATGCTTAGGCTTATTGTTAGCTGAACTAAACCACCTCATTCTGATCTGTAATTTGCAACAGCTAATTAATCTTGTTGGGCATGAATTGTTTGCAGTTAGTATGTGAAGTGATGAACTTTTGTATTATTTAGTGGATGTTTTTCTTTTTGCTTAAAGAACCTGATAGCTATAGTGATTGTTCTGAATTATTTTTTTCTCTAGCTCTTCGTATCCTAGATAGAAAAGCCTTAACAATTCCCCATTACTCTTTGCTTCTGATTCCTGCAGCTGTTAGGCTTCATTTTGCATATATATTTTCTCCACTTTAAACAAAAGAGATAGCTCACTTACAGTGGCAGATCCAACAACTGCTGTGGATTTTGTTGAGAGAGGGGAGTCTCTCCCTCAACCTCAGTAATGTTGTCAGTGTACCCATACAGGTCTAGAACTACTTCATGTTATTTTTGTTACTGCCACTGCCACAGGTTGTAACCTTACTCATTTTGCACCCTTACTTGCCGCCCCCGCCCCTTATCTATATAGATTCCAGTTTGCAGGATTCATGTAAAATGCTTGTAAATCATCTCAATACCTTTAGATGGGAGGAATGCTTTTTTAAAAACAAGATGACTTCTGGTAGCTGCAAACACAGAGTAACTTGGCAAAGCCACGCAGAGGGTATGTGCGTGTGTGTGCAAACATGGAGAAAGACAGGCTAGGTAGTGTGTATGTAATTGCATGTGAAAACATAGAAGATACTTTGTATTTCTAGAATGTTTTGTGTCAATAGAACCTATTAAACATCATGGGCTATTAAAAAGTAATTGTTTCTAGATTGAAAGGAAGCAATTGTTTAGAAATAAGAAATAGAAAAGTAACTGCACAAAACCTCCAGCATATGATTATAAGAACCTCTCATAGTTCTTCCCTGTTGTCATTTAGCCAAAAACAATTGCCTAATCAAGCATGAATTGGATTTTTCTTTTGTTTTAAATGCTTAAATGAATTTGAGTTCATTTAATTAAGTTTTCCCCCAGATAAGCATTTGAAAAATGCGAAAGAGGTATGTGTTAGGGGTGAAGAGGGGAAGAAAATAAAGGAAATGAAGATGCTTGTCACAGGTCTTAAAACTGGGCTTCATAATACTTTTATAGTCATGAAAGACATAACTTTACTGATAAATTGTAGTTAGTACAGCCATGCAGGAAAATACTGAAGGTGCTCTATAATTAAAAATAGCATTTCCAGAATGTGTGTTTAGTGGTAAAGTCCCAGAATTTTTCTACATATGCTGTAATGTAATCAGGGAAATTCACCTGCAATTAAAAGGTGAAAACCTTAATGATGTGTGAGTAGCTTGACTAGCCTAAAGGAGAAGCAGCATTGTGCTTCCTTCTTAAGATATGATGTAAGTAATGGTCTCTCCAGTGCATTAAAAAAAATCAGAGCAGATCATAAAAGCTTCACTGTGGAGGAAAGAATTGGACATTACAATTTAGTAGTCTCAAAACTGAGTATTCAGAGAGGGTGCATTTTAAGTTTCTACTAACATCTCTTTATAGGTTTCCAAAACCCATGTTGCACTGAAAATTTTAAGACCATAGTGGGAACAGGGGACTGCAAAAACCCAAAATAATGAATAGGAATTCATTCTTACACTGCATCAGGGCCTGTTTATCATCTCCCATAGGAAACATACGCTCATGGCTGTGTTTGCCTTTATGGTACTGCACAGGTGTCTGCTTTGCTTTTTTTTTTTTCTCACTGGATGTGGCAGGGTTTCCATTTGCACAACGCAGCTGCAAGGAGTAGTGACAGTCTAGTGATTTTTCCTTGAAAAAGGAGTATTTTCACACACAGAGGGGAGCAGTTGTAGCGACTCCAACCTCTCTTGTCTCCCTGTTGGGAGCTGCAGAACAAGACCTGTAGTTAGACACTGTCTTCTTTCCAGCTCTCTGTTTGCAATGCTGGCAGAAGTGCAGGGCAGGGACTAATCCCCTTGGAATGCAGCAATTATCACTAAATAAGTATTAATTGCTGCAGACCAAGGGGATTAGCACAGTTGAACCCAATTATAGCAAAGCAAAGCTTCACTGTAAGGCACTACAGTGCATTGAAATGCAGTGAAGCAATGTAGGATTGTCAGTCTGCAACATTTTGTCAATAAAAGTTTGGGGCTTACACACTGTAAACAGCAGACTTTTCAGTGTATTAAGTCTACTGCATGAATGGCATACCTTGCTGGGGACTACAGCTTCCTCACCAGAGAAAATTGTTGCTAATTTAACACCCGTTATCTCTGTGTGAACATCTCTAAGAATTATTTTGATACTTGTTGAGTTAGTTCTGGCACTACAGCTGTCACTCCCTGCCGGATCAGGGGCAAGACTCTGCAGTCTGTCTGGATTCTCCATCACTAAAGTTGGCCAGTTCCTCCATCAGGTGATGTAAGTATTAATTTTGCTGCAAGTACTAACTGTATCAAATAGGCTTAGGAGAACTTTTGATAACTGACCTGTTCTCAGTCCCAGAAGTCTGTGGTGATGATTACAGGCGAGCTCGCTCTGGTAGCAATACGTGAGCCAGAGGGCAGTGTGTAGTTATTTTTTTAATCCTCAGCTTGACTGTAGTGTGGGTATGTTTTTTAGTTTTCATTTATTTCCTGTTAAAACTGCAAACCCTGCTGCNTTTTTTTTTTTTTTATAGTACAGTCAAAGCATAACCAGTAAGCATGAAAAGGGGATGCTTCTGGGGATGAATCAGCCCCTTGCATTAGAGCTGTTCTGGAACTTCTTGTGTCCAGAGAAAGAATGGCATATTGATGCACAGAACCAATTGAATGCATACTTTGTCTATTTTATGGAAGATGTTATCCTTACAGATAATGAGCTGCACCTTAACCAGTGTTAAACACAGCTGACTTGTACTTGGGGACCACTTCAGTTCCCTGACCCATTCTGTTTCTGGAACCATAGATCAAATCTTGCGGTCTTCCCAGTGCTGGTAATTCTTGAATTGCGCTTTCTTCCACCCGTATGTTTAGATAAAGGGTCAAGTTTAGCTGAGAGCTTTTCTTAACCCAGCAGGGAGGGTTTTATGTCTCCACTGTGGCCTTGTCTGTATTGAGAAAAATAGCTGCTGGTTCAGCTGAACTAGTGTTGGCATTCATTTCTAGCCCAGTGTTAAAGTTCTTAAGATCTGACTGAAGTGAGTAAACTGAAACATCGGTATGGTTTAAACTGTTGTTAAAAATGAACGTATGAGAGTGCCTAATGCACAACGTGGGCAGCAGGTGCTGAAGCTTTTACTGTGCTATATAGTTCCTAGAGATGCAAAGACCAAATAGGCTGAAAACAAGGTGATGCTCTAAGAAAATCATTCCTCATCATGTGACTGCAAACTGTATGAACACAGAAAAGCTTTTTCCTAGAGAAGAGATCACTTCCCCTATCTCTTTTTCTGTACTCCTCAATTGCATGCGATTTTCATCTCCCATGCTGTGCTTGTTGTGAGAATAACTCATAATACAAGCATGATTGCTCTTTTGTATACTTTGATCGTATTTAGATTATACTGATAAGCTTGCCTTATTTCAAAAGCTGAGGGATGGGGAGGAGAGAATTTCTAGGGGCACTGTCATGCAAAGCCTTTTTCTGACTCTACCCACACTTCTTAAATGAAGTCCATATACTCTATTTCTCTGACCTTTCCCTATCTAGACATCAAAACACAGTGGCCCGACTGCTGTTCTCCCAGTGTGCCTACTGTTGCCATTAATCTCCCTTTCTTATACAGCTCTTCATTCCTTTTCCTTACCTTTGGCCTCAACTCTTTATTCAAAGTGATAATTTGCTGGCTTTCTGCCGGAGGGAGAAGCTATGATCAATAACAGGAGGAGACAGGGGTCAGCAGAATAGTGATGAGCAGTGCCATTTGCTCCTCTGAAAATACTGTTACCCAAAAATATCAGTAACTAGTATGATATTATTTTAGCTTTTGGATGAGGTGTCAGTGAGATTTAGGCAGCCTGCAGCGGGAGCAGGGGTCTTTTTCCTCTCACTAATTCCTTATTTCAGCTAATCTTCTGTTACACGGGGAAGTGGACAGAAAGGGCTTTATCCGGTTCATGTTGGAATATAGACCGTGTACCCAAGCACAGCCATTTCTGGGACTAATGACACCTCTTTCAGCTTCAATGTGTGGTGGCTCTTATGGGCATCTCCAGCCTTCCCTTCCAGCTTTTGGGGTAGAAGAGCCACAAAGGAAACCCTCCCCAAGGCTGGGGGAGAGCAGAGGCTATGCAGTACTGTCTAGGTATCGCAGAATGGCATGCAGCACTCAGTTTTGGTACTAATAATACTAATAATTTTGGTATTGGCTGGTACAATATATAATAATTATTAAATAAAATATTATTAGTCTTCAGTGTATTAGCCTTCATCACTCCAGATAGCGAAGTGACGAATTTCTTGGTCTCCTTTCAAGAACTTCAATTTACTTTGCTTTCAAAAGACTATAAATCCTTACGTCTCATATGCACAATAACTCTTACCCTGCCGGTTGTCTTCATACTACTGGGAAATAGTTATTACCAATCCTGTTCCTGTACCTGCTGGGGATGCATATCCCNGGGAAGTAATTAGTCATTGAGCTACTTGTGCTTCCTCCCAGCCTAAGCTCTGGCCCTGAAACGTATCAGTAGTATTACTATTGTGAACGTTCAACAGTCTTCTGTTGAGCCAGTTGTATTTTGATGGGGGGAGGCTGAGTTTTGGGCCTTAAGGTGCATCTAAGCCATGTTTTCAAGCTTTTCTAGTTCATAGTTGTCTTAAAATGTACTTTTTATTTCTGTTAATAAAAGTGCAAAGTTTTATTTGCTCACATTATTATGAGATTTCTTACAAGGTGAGAGTTGGCATCACTGTGTCAAGTGGTATGATTTTCATATAAATGCCAAAACACTTTGTAGGAGAAATTACTTTTGTCTAATATCTCCTTCTCAGGAAGATTTTTCTGAAACTCCAGATTTCACCTTTCTTAATTTCATCTCATTATGCTGGGTTTCTTCTCCCCTCTATTGCCCTAAATGAATCCTTTATTAGTTGCTGCTTCTTCCTAATAATAATTATGCAATGAGAAATGTTGAGAACAAAGTGCCCCTAACCACACCTTGGCTCTCACCTGGCTTTTTTTCTCATGTATTTAAACTCTGTGGTGGTTGGTTTGGTTTTTTTTGTTTGTTTGTTTTGTTTTTTGTTATAAAGAAAACCAACACCAAAAACCCTGAAAAACAATTCCCAAACAAAAAGCTGTCTGTGATTCCTGGTTCTCTTTGAGTTCTAGTGCCTTGTTTTCCCTGTCTCCCTTAAGACTTAATTTCTTTATCTGTAAAAGCTTAACTGCCTTGGCTTTAGTAAGGCTAATTTGAAAAGCACAGTGAGGTCCTCAGGTAGAAGCATAATGAAATAATTTTATATTGTTAACACAAATCAGTTTGTGTTTTTCCAGCTCATAGTGTGAAGCGTTCTCCAGAGTGATATTTGCTGGGTTACTGCTAAAGTGTGCTTATTCTGTTGCCTGTGCGGTTATCCACTGCTGCCTGCGGAGTGCTGCTTTAATACCATTGCCTGATTTGATCACTAGCTCGGCTTCGCAAGGAAACAAGCGTTGTGATTCTCCTGGCTCAGCCTGCTGCTCACCAACCCCCAACCACTTTTGACCCGGGGGGTCAACATCAATCCAGCTAAACAAAGGAGACTCAAACGTAACCTGTTCTACTTGTGGTTTTGTGTAGCTAGCTGCTGCGATCTTATTAGTCCCCTCAGAGCAGCAGAAAAAACAGGGCATTTTTACTTTCACATTGGGCTGCTGGGTTAGTCAGTTAAACACGTACGTGTGCTACCCAGGGCTGCATGCCCAGCCACCTGGCTCCACAGAGGCAGGCATGGGAGAGCCAAGGGGGTGGCAGGGGCTTAGGGCAGCATGGGATGCACTGCAGTCATCGTGCTGGATGGAGAACGTGGACCTGTGGGAATCGAGGCTTCACCAGCGTGGCTGCCAGGCAGATCTTGGTTTTGTGTCGCTTTGAGGACCGTGTTAAAGGACCAGCCTACAACGTGGGGCCAAAAAGCCTTGTTAGCTTCCAGAATGCAGTCATCTTCAAACCACTCATGCCACTCCTGGGGCGCGCCTGTCTGCCTTGGGATCTGTTGCTGGAGGACAGCTTCAAGCAACAAGAAGGTTGAATCTCATGGCCCACTCAGTAGCTAGGAGCAGCACACATAGCTAGAGTCTGCCCAGCTTTTTGTTTCAAGCCAAGCTAGGAGGAGATGCACTCTGTGCTCTCCTGCAGAGAAGACACAGGCTCTCCTCCCTATGGGCTGTGGTGGCTTCAGAGGACAAGATGGCTCCAGAGCTCTGCGTGCACTGACACGCTTTCAAAATACAAAGATGCAGTGTGTTCACATCAAAAGGCATCTCCATTTCATAGACAGATACAACTGAAATGAGCCAGGCAGCACCAGTTGTGCTGGTGTTTTATGTCCTGTGGACACTGTCTGCAATGAGGGGCAGAGCCCAGCTCTCCCTGCTGCCAGCCACCCCATCGCCCCGAGAGTGCAGCCACTCTCAGGTTGCTCATGGGGAGGCCGTATTTCACTTAGGTTTAGAAATTAACTTTAGATCTTTACCAGTTTAGCCAGCTATTTGTTCAAGAGTTGACTATAACTTATAGTTTTAAACTTCCGTTTGTGCCATACTGCACACTGGACATACTTATATACTATCCCTTTTGAAGTCAGGCTGGATTTGGTACCACATATCCTTTCTAGGTCCCTTATAGAGATTGGCAGCTGCTGACGGGGTATCCTGGGAACCATCAGAGAAGCTGGAAAAAAAACCCATCAAAAGACATCTTGCAAAGAAAAAAAAAGAGGAAAAAAAAATACAAAAGGAAACCCCAAACATCAATACCAAGAATGTGAAACCCCAGACCTCAGAGGCTGCCTGGCTGCGAGGCATAGGAAGGCGCGTGCTTCGGTGCCGCTGCCGGCAGGTGGACTCCGAAAGCCCTCATAGGAGATGAGCTTCCTGCGGGGGCTGGCAGATGAGCAAAGCCCGTGGGAGTGCCTCTTCTCCTCCTCCTCCTCGCCCGAGCCTGCAGCCTCCTGCTCGCCAGCACCGCCTGGGCGAGCAAGATGAAGTGGAGTAGGACCACGATCTTTGCCATCCTGCAGGCATGGCTCCCCCTTACAGGTAAGGCAGGCTTTTATTTTGTGAGGAGATATTTTAAAGCTCTTTTGAGGAAAGAGCACTTTGTTTCTGTGGTGGATTCCCCACCACTTTGGTAGCAGGAGGGTATCCGCATGAGGACCTCAGCCACGTCTGTTCTCCTAATCATGGCTGGAATCATGGCCGCCTGTGAATGGAGCAGCAGGACTTGCTGTGTTGAGCTGCCAGTGTGGCCTCCTCTTCTCCTGCCGGAGTGACTGCCACAGCTGAACGACAACCTGTAATTAAATAAGGCTCTCGGCCCTCACCTGGATGGCTTTTCTTGCAATTTAAAAGGGTAAACTTGATACAATAATGAAGAATTAGTCACTTGCAGTAATCTGCACAAGAGAGGCTTTTACTTTAGTTAGGTAAAATTAGAGCCACGTTGCTTGTAACGACATGTTGGGTGGTTGGTTTGCAGTAAACAGCGTACCAGGCAGGCTGGAAATAGGGGGGTGTAGGTGATGAGAAAAAGGATAGGGTCCTTCCTTTCATGTCTCTGCCTTCGTGCTTGTCTCTGCTAGATATGGTGTAAAATGAAGTCATTTTTACCTTTATGTATTTACTCGTGGTGGTGTATATGCTGGCCCCACTTGGGCAGAAAGTGAAGCAGCTTTGGCATGCACTAATCTTCAAAATTCAAATCAATTCTGGGAGAGAGGAACATATTTCTTAGTAGGTTCGTAGGTCAAAAGAGCAAGAAAATTGGATTTACATCCAGAGAAGGCCTCAGCCCTGGCTTGAGTTTGAGGAAGTCAGCCAATATTAGGAGGCCACGCTTGAGCATGTATGAAAGCAAAATTCACTGGAAGAGTTTCCCCCCACTATGTATGCCCTGAATGTACCACCCTTACTTAGGCTGAAGAGCCTTGGTTACTCCCACAGACTTTTTATTTGAAAGTTTTCTGGAGGTTAGAGAAGGATTTCACAGCCCTGGTAATTTGTGGAAGTTATGTTTCAGGAAGATTTTAAGCGGAGTCAAATGCTCTGTAGTAGGCATGCCTTCTGTTCATCCTCCATTCAACCTCTGGGACCTGTCTCCCTTTCTGATACTTAAGTATGATACTTCTGGTACTTATATTTTGTACATAGCTCTGTATCCATAGATGCGTATAAAGGTATGGAAATTACTTTAGGTCAAAATGCATCCGCAAAAAATCTTTTTGCATTTTCTCCTTTTAGTCTGTCACAAGATATCAGTAGTTCGGCTCCTAATTGTATGTTTTTAGCAGAAAACTTTTATTGAAAAATATGTAAAACAGTTTGCAGGTGGGTAAAGCTAGCCCTATAGGGGTCTCTGGTGCAAAGCTCTTAGGGGTATTCACACTCTCAAAGAATACACGGGATCAAATTTTAAACAGGCTACCATTGCCATTGATTTGGAGATGGTTGCCTGTGGATTTGAGGGGAAGTATTTTTCACTGGATACCTGTAATAGTTCAAAGCATAGTAGTATTTAGCCTAAGAGTATTGGTAGAATAGAAGAACTGTAGTACAAAACTTGTGGAATTGTTGCTGCATTATTGATGCAAAATACACAGTAACAAACATATAAGGTGACCATTAATTTAGCTCAAAGATGAGACCAAACAGATGGGGTTTTCAGCTCAGAGCTATGAACAGAAGCAAAGATCTGCTGCTTCCTGGAGTGTTTTCAAGCCCTCTTGGAGTGAAGTGAGCTTTTATTTTTTCCTAAAACAAGCTCAGAGTGGACAGAGATGCAGTAAGCTGCATACCACCTTACAGTGAGTTCATTCCACTTCACTATAACACGTTTTGTGCTTATTCTTCAAATGGTCAATTGAAAAATTATACCAAGATTGGGACTGATGAACTTGCAAGGCCTTTCCTTTTGATCTTTTGAGTACTGAAGTAAATATGTCAGGCATGAGAAAAAATTGTTTTAAAAATAAGTAATTCTAGAGATGGGCCACAAATCCTGATGTGGATTTTGAATTATTGACACCAGATCACAAATTTCGGAATGCTTAAACCTGCCCTTTGAGCAATTACAGAGGAAAGCCGTATAATATACACATGTAGTTTTCTGTGTTTCCCCCTTCAAAGGTACAAAAGAGTACATCTGGAAGTTTAGCTGAGGTCCTTCTATAACCCCTCTGTTTAAAAGTGTGTAAAAATAAATAATTTGAATTCCTGAGCAGGTGACTTTATTAATAATGTTGTTTGTTGAGACATAAGAAGAGTATTAAAAGACTTCTACAGAAATATCACAATTAAAATGGCAAAAATCTTCTTACAGTTTACAGAGGTTTTAGTCTGAAGTATGACAGGCTTCAATGGTAATAAAACAGTACTGTGGGCAATATTTAGAAATACTCCCCCCCCTTTTTTTTTAGGGATCATGAGATGACAATTTGATTTGTACAAATACACAACACACACATGTATATAAATATATGTGCAAGAGTTCTTCAAGGACAGCCCTCCCTGTTTTTCACTTCTTTACCAAATCAGTTTTCTCAGAATTGTTTGCTAAACAGAATTGGACAGTGTCCTGTTTTTTGCTAACTCTGCAGAAACTGAAACATGTCAGCCTTTGGCAGATATTATTTGCACAGCTTATTTTCCCAATATTTTGCTGCTCTACATAACTGTGTCTTCTGCCCATTGGGCGCCATGATGCCAGGAGCCTTTTTTTAATCAGTTCATGGGCAGGAAGATAAAATGGACAGGTAATGGGTCTTAGGGTTCATTTGTTCCTTCCTTTTCATCAGATGACTTAGCAGGTCCACAAACTGCAAAATTTGTAAACTAAAAGTTGTTTACAAGCCTGTCTGGGAAATCCAAGCAAGTAAATACAAATTATTTTGGCTACTGTCCCCATTCCTTATGTGCTGTCTTTGGTTCTCCTAGCTGAATTCTTGTTACACCCAGGGAAAAAAAAAAAGGCTTAATTTTGCATGTTTTATTTCCTTTTTCTCCTGACTCTTCACAATGAATCATTAATAATTCATGGAAAGAACTATGAACTGGCACATTAGCGAATGGAACAAAATGTAGGCAAATGTAGCCTTTCTTTGTAAAGGGACATTTTTTGAGCTCTTGCAGTGCTAAATTCAATTCTCCAATGCTTGTTATAGAGTAAGTGCTTTCTATCTGAACCCTTCCAAAGAAAATTCCTAATGAGTGACGTAACAAGTTAATGATTGTGTTCCTTTTGGGTTTTCGTGTATGCTAGGTGGGAAGTATATACAAAATAGAGTAAGCTATCTGAAAATATATTTATATTTCTCCTGTGTAAGTGTGTTCTTAAGTAAGACTATGTGGATAAAAAGCCAAAGTGAGGGAAAAATAGGAGGTTCACTCACAGCTTAAAGGGGATGAGAACTTGATTTATGAATGAATGTTCATGTGAGGAACGCTTTTGACAGCCATTTTATGTTGCTTGAATTGTGACTTGCACCATGAGTAAACCCATAAGCAAGGCAAGGTAGATAGATAGAAATATATATATATATAAATAAATTGTTTCCTAACTAGCTCCAAACTGTAACCAAACTCCCTTTAAAAAAGAAAGAAAAAAATACTTGATTGCACAATTGCAGATAACCATCGAATCTCCCTCCCCTCCTCCAATTCATCATTTATTTGAATATCTATATTGTATGTAGAACTGTAAGATGCAACAGCTATTCTAACAAGAAAATAGAGTACGTTTTTAGGGTCGCATGAATGGAAGAAACAACTTCTTAAAAAGACTTAAAATATTTACTCTGTTAACGGTATTTACTTTGTCCATGTACATGTGTACTCATATGCATATTGTTGATTTCCACTGTTCTACTGATATGACTTCGGCCAACAGCTAAATTAAAGTTTCGCTGATGTTTCTTTTTAGCATTAAGAGAATAATTTATGCTATTCCAGAGTCTTTGAGAAGCTGAAATTTTGCATATTTTTTAATGTGAACTATTGTATAATGTAATTTTTTGAGACTGGTTTTTAATATTGTTTTCTTAATTAAATTCAGTTCTGCTCCTTTAAAAATATACATAGTATTTTTAGCTTTTAAAATATGACAGTCCAAATCAGATTTTTTTTCAGGAAAGCAATGAGGGCATTTAACTCCTCTTTGTCCTATTCAACTGATTTATAACTTCATACATAACACATAAAATGTGCAGGCAAATGAAAAGCTTAGTTTGCAGTTCTTCAGTCTACTTACTTAAATGCACATATCTCGGGAGACAGTGGAAATGCATGTATTTAGTCACATACAATGGATATATCCATCTTTGTGAAAGTTAGACTTACTGATGCATAGTTCTGGTCTTTGACAATTTAGCTATTAAAAATAGAAATGAAAACATCTAGATCCTAAGTCTCAGAGATCACAAGCACTGGTGTCTATGCAAGTTCTGTTTAAGGGATAGAAGCCGTCTCAATTTTTGAACTATATAGATTGGGAAGATTTGAATCCCTACAAATTTCCTAGGAATAAACCATCAGCCTTTGGAAGCCCGTTATGTATTTTGCTCTTGATACTTTGTTATATGTCTGTCAAGTCTTATGAGAAGAAGAACAGCAAGTTTGGAGTTTTCCATCTTCACGTACTTTTGGTATGTGAGAGTATGTTAAATGTGGTGCTTCTGGCAAGCAGGTTGTGAAGCCTGATGAAAAGCTCATACTCTTTGGCCAGTTTCTTTTATGAGATGTATTTGTAGTGAAAACTTCATCTATATCCTGACTCTGAGTAGCAGAACATTTTAAAATTTTTTATATTTTTAAGTGAAGGAGAAGCCTTAATGCTAACACAACTCTTTGAAAGCTCAGATAATATGGAAGTGAAACAAATTAGAAATTAGAAACAAACTGGAATTTGATGGAAGCTGATGAGGGAAAAAAATTGGAAAATTTTCAACAAATGATAACATAAACCGTAGTAGGACACACTGAATAAGTCTAGAGGGTGACTAGTTGTCAACACTTGTGGGTTTTTTTAAGAAATCTCACCATATATGGTTTACTTAAAATTCAAGCTGTTGTTTTAGGTGAAAAATCTTAACTTTCACCATAAATAAACTTCTCTAGTTTTCTAGTCAAGTTTTCTAGCTTTTAAAGGAAATCTTGAAAATGCAAGCCTGCATGGCTCCAGAAACAGGACAAGAGCAAACTAGCTA